>JAMALG010000056.1:23399-115108 GCA_023628115.1 Naganishia sp. PT2105A-2 | reverse complement strand
CTTTATGAATCTCCTCCAAAATCGTATCGCCCTCCATCGTGGTACATTCCTCTTCTCCTCCGGCAGTTTCGTTGACCATCTGAGTGGCTCGTAACATCCGTTGGGATCCGCCGCCAGCCATAGTGATATCGTTGGTATCGCTGTGTAAGCACGAGTAGGGAGCTTGATGCGGGAACGATGCGAATGGAATAAAGGGACGCAGCAACGATTCGCAAAGAGTGCTCATATCGAACCTATAGTAGCAGAGGAACAAGGTGAAACCACCTCTCGATCAATCTGGGTAGTCGAGAGTGACAAAGGTCGCTAAGGAAGCATTTACACCTTAACAAAAATCTCAGGTCATTTTCGGGATCCCGCTTGGCGACTTAATCTAACCTAATCGCGTATATCCGGACATTACACCCGGACACGCGTCCGGACACCATAGGTTAAGACAATTTATAGTTATTTAATATGTTTATTTGCTATCTCGCCAGAAGTCCCATTTACCGACGTGCTCGAACGCGTTTGAGGGGGTCGCACAATCCTCTGAGGGTCCCTTGTTTGCGGGGGCACCCTCTGCCTCCACCTTCGTGGATCGCGGGATGGCGTCAGATCGGGACTGCAGAGTGCACAAGATGGTCAGCGAGGGTGAATAGTGATGAGACTCGTGTTGTCAGGCGTGGCAGTCATGTTGTACATCGCTTCCGTGAGTCTACAGACGCGTTCCATGCGCACTCGCTGATTCCTCTGTTTCAGGCGCTCAAATCGACCGCGGTCACCCATTCCGCGTATATCCCGCGGTTCCTGCCAGACGGAAGGGATGCGCTCGTCGTTGCCAAGGGGAACGTGCTCGAGGTATGGCGGGGCAGCGAGGACGGATTGGTAGAGGAAGAAGCAGGAAAGACCGAGGTATGGGGAATGGTTGTCGGGATGGAGTGGGTTGGCGGTGAGGTGAGTGTTTGCCTGGTGTCGGCGATGTGCGAAGGGCTTGGTCGACGTAAAGGAGCGGTTGTCAAGCGTTCTGGCACGAAGTCAGTATTCCTTCACACTTTCTGGACCGCCAGGGAAAACTGGACGACCTGTTTCGCCAAAACTGGTTGAAATCCGCCGTGGTCTCAAGCCCTTGGAAGATGCATACAACCCAAATGCAACTTGTGAGGGATGCTGACTTGAATCTTCTAGGTTCCGCATGTCGTGGTCATGACCGATCATCCGCTCGCACGAATGCTGCTATTTCGATATTCAAACGCCGCAGACAAGTTCGACCCGACATCGCCCGGTCTCGTCTTGACAGATTCCTTCTCCCTCACTCCCACCAAATTCACCGCCGAGTTCTATACCGGTCTCTCAATCGACCGGCAACGCGGGCTCGTCCTCGCGAGCTTGTACAGCGGCGTGCTGGGCGTATTCCACATCGGGGAGTCTGACAGTCTTCCGGCAGCAAAGGCCGCCACTGGCAAGAAGAGTACCGCGGCCGGAAAGCGGAAAAGCTCGGCAGGGAAAGGCAAGGCGAAAGAGAACGAGGATGAGCCGATGGAGGTAGACGAAGAGCCATCGATTCCCGTCAAGCGGAGCAAAAATCTCGTCTTCAAGGAGAAACACGAGGTGCCGTGAGTAAGGAGTCATTACGCGCTCGCCGATGCTGATCGATCTCGCAGAACCCATATCTACAACCTGCTCTCACTCGCCTTTCTCGCTGCACCCACCACCTCTAAACCGATCACGCAATCTTCACCACTACTAGCGTTTCTGTACGTCACGCCAGAGTACACCATCGAGCTCGTCGTCAAGTCCTTCAACGAGAACACCCATGAATTCAAGGACTTCAGCGACTCTATCGATGTCTTGTCACCGCCTGCAACATATGCATTGCCAACGGGAAGCGGACCGGGCGGTCGACCTGATCCATCAGCGACAAAAGACGACTTTGCCTGTCCCGGCGCGTCAAAGCTGCTCGCACTGCCACCACCGTCGAACGACATCGATGAAGCGCAACTCGGAGACGTTCTCGTCATTGGTGACGAATTCTCGGTTGCCTACACGCTGCGCAACGAGAAGACCCGTACGTCTTCCACCTCGACTCTTCAGCTATCTCCAACGGATGTACGGACAAGTCCCGAGACGAAGCGTAGGAAGGGGAGCGCCGGAGGCAGTCTGGTGCCTGTCGTTGGTGGCAGGACAAACAGTAACGAGGAGACCACCGGAAGCAAGGCCAAAGTCGTCCTGGCGAGGCAGTGGAGGGTTCGCCAGGGATTTGGCGAGGTGTCTGGGTATGTCAACTTTTTGCCAAGTTCCCCTCCCGTATTCGGGCTGAACAGCATTCGGATTTTAGAGCGACAACAGTGGCAGGAACGACGCCTTTCGTGATCTTGGGCGACAAGCAAGGCCGTCTCAGTATCTTGGCATATCCCGTCAACGGTCAACGCGCATCGGCCTCTTTCGTCGGCACCGTTTCACCACCATCGTGCATCTCGTATCTCGCTGCTGGACTGGTCTACATCGGCTCGGAGTCCGGCGACTGTCAAATTGTCCGTCTTGAAGTCAGATCAACATCCGCGGAAGCTCGCTCTCCAACCTCTCCAACCTCGAGCAAGGGCAAAGGCAAGGCCTCCGAACTTAGCGGGATCCAAGAGGAAGGTGACACAGCAATCCATGGCGCAATGAGCATGAGCATCATCGACTCATGGGCAAACATCGCCCCAGTCAAGGATTTTTGCGTCGTTTCCGAGGAAACGTCTGGAGACGGAGGCGCTCAACAGATAGTCACTGCTTCAGGACAGGCTTCGGGAGCCAGTATCAGGGTCATAAGGAGTGGCGTCGGCTCAGAGGAATTGATCGAGCTCGAGGGCTTAGCGGACGTCGTCGGTGCGTGGCCGATATATGGACTGTCAGGAAAGAGGTTCGTGTCGCGCGTTGTCTCTACCCCATGACTAATGGCTTGTCGCTTAGGGGTTCTGAATCAGGATTACTGGTCTCGGCTTATGATAGCACGACAATCTTGCGGCTCTCCGGATCCGACAGCGCAGAACTAGACGCATACATACCTCAAGACTACCCTGGCATTGTTCTTGACCATCCCACGCTCAAAGCAGGCAATATCGACCAGGGAACTATCATTCAGGTCACGCCATACCAAGTCAGGCTCATCTCGTGCGATGACGGCAGAAGAACGTCAACATGGTCTGGCTTGGCCGCGGGGGAAGAAATCGTCCTGGCTGACTATGATGGCGAGCACGTCGTGTTGGGATTGGCCAAGGCAGAAGTCATCGTGCTCAAAGTTGAGGAGGGAAGCGATGGTCTAGGGCTTGCGGTCATCAAGTGAGTCGTCCTGTCATACCTGGTCTTCCTGTCCTATCTCTGATTTTAACCATGTAGACGAGACTCCCTGCAAAAGGGCAGCGACACAGAACTAGCGTGTATCAGTCTGGTTTCTCGCCTACAAGCCAAAGTGGGAGCAGGGCCTGCTCTGATCGTCGGCTACTGGGGCAGCAATCACTTGCACTGCGTCGACCTGTCGACTCTTATTGCGAGATCCGCAGACCTCACACTACCAACGATACCTCACTCGGCTTGCGTTCGCACCTCCGGCGGAGATCCTCAGCTCTTCGTCGGTCTCGGGGACGGAGGCGTCGTTTCCTACAGCCTGGTCACCGACTGGACCACCTCAGGCGATCCCAGCATCTCATTTGGCAACCGCAAGGTGATGCAGGTGGGCACTTCGCCAGTAACTCTCTCCCACAATAGGGCAACAGATCGAATAGTCGCAGTAAGCGATCGCATAGCTTTGCTGGCGGAAGAACAAGGACGCGTGTCTTTCGCCCCCCTGAACATCAAGGTGAGAAGGTCGCAACCTTTTGCACTGCATCGAATAATCTTCGTCCCGTAGAACGTCTCATGGGCAACATATTTCGAATTGCCAAGCCTGGGTGATTGTCTTCTCACGGCCACTTCCTCGAGCTTGACTTTCACGAGAATCACGAGCTTGAAAAAGCTGCATATCAAAAAAGTACGTTCAGAGTCACGGCAATGCGACTTTCCCTGACGTCCATATCCTAGATCGGTCTTGATGGCTACATGCCTGTCGCTGTCGCATTTGATGAGAGCCGGGACACTTTTGGCGTGGCGGCCATTAGCGAAACAATCGATCAAGAATTCGGAGATCTTGTGCGGACAGGCAGCTTCCATATCATGAATCACCGCGATCAAACCTGTGGGTGATGTCGGCCTAGAGAGGAGAATAACGCTCATCGATTTTGCCAGTCTCGAAAGGCTTTGATCTCGAATCTGGCGAGGAACCGATTTGTTTGGAGCATCTCAAATTAGGCGGCTTAGACTTTTTCGCTCTCGGCACAATGTTTCCCGGAGAGCTCGATGATGCAGGAACATCCAACAAGGGCTATTTGCACTTGATAAGACCTGAACAATCAAGTACCATCGACGCATGGACGTCAATCGTGGTCGGTCGCTATGACGCTCCTGGATGTGTGCAAGACGTAAAGGCAGTTTGGGATAAAGTCGCAATCGCCGTGGATTACGGGGTGAGTCTGACCGTTCTGCGGATCTCTTGACTGTTTTGATTTGGCGATTTGCAGGTGGACTTGCTAAATTATAACGCCGACAAACCAATCAGCCAAACCCTAAGCAAATGCTCAACATGGCGATGTGCTTCCAAAGCGGCTTTCCTCTCGGTTCAAAGGAAACCTCCCGCTGATGATGCCATGGAGGAGGACGATCGCCCGTTAGCCGAGACTGAACGGCTTCATGTCGGCGACAGTGTCAAGAGCGTGTATGTTCTCGAGCTGGTGGACGGAAAGCTGTGTGATGTCGCGCGAGACTACATGCAGAATTGGGTGGTGGCCATGGAGGAGCTGGAGGCGAACGGCGGATCCGTTATCATCTCCGACGTAAGTGCGCATCGCGTGAGATGGCAACGCTTGTTGACGCGGTTCCAGCTTTCCTACAACGTCAAAACCCTTACGTTCGAAGACGGCAAGGTGCAAAATGCTGGGGCGATGGCTCTTCACGAGCTGGTCACTAAATTCCAGCGAGGTCAGTCATGCCAAGACATTTCCCATCAATGCATATTCTAATCCATCTTGCAGGCTCTATATCGAACGCTGAATCAGGAGGCATATCAGCCGGCATACGTCCGAAGCCTGAAGTCGTGTTTGCCACGTCCTCTGGAACTATCGGGATTGTGGCAGACATCGAGCCGGAAGACTCTCAGCTGCTGAGCGAGTTACAGTTGAACATGGACGGCATCGTCAAAGGACCGATGGTAGATTGGAGGAAGTGAGTGTTCAGTCGCGCTTGTCGCGCATCTCTGCTCATCTCGCATGTTTCAAGATACCGTGAACTGCATTCGGAGGGTACAACAAGAGCGCCTGGAACAGCTGGCTTCCTGGATGGCAATTTGTAAGTCGCCCGAACGTCTCCTGCCGCCTGGCAAGCTAAATACCGCTCCATCTAGCCTCCAACGATACCTGGATATCGTGGCAAAATCAGATGAGCTGTCCGAGCGAATACTACGGGGTCCCAACGAGTTCAGCCGTGTGGGCCGCAGTCGAGCACAGCGGCACGAGGGAGAAGACGAGGCGCCTGCCATAGGGGCGACGAAAGAGGAGGTGGTGTCATTGCTGGAATCGTTGGCGACCCTACATTAGGCGGGCGCGGTACGAGGTGGCAAACTGAAAGCGATTGTTCACTGTCATGTATCCATTATTCAATCATAGTTGTAGCCAAGAGATTGAGGATCGAATGACCGATGAAGAAACGCTCAAGGTGCTCAGAGGACGGTCTTGTAGAAGCCATACGGGAAGCCTCGGCCGTAGGGGTTGAGCTTGTTGGTCATGTCTCCGCCTTCCGGGCGGAAAGGTTGCTGGATGGATGAGTACAAGGTCAGTGGTCTCGGTTTCTAGTTGAACAAGCGGCATGAGGTGGAGACCTACCTGGCCGTACCTGGGCATCCCATAGCTATATGGCAAGATACCTGCCACTTTCAGCTCCGATTCGTTGAAAGGTTGTAGCCATCCTGAAGCTTGAAGCGCCGGTTCATGCGGGGTGGGAACGCCGTCGACCGGCATCTGGCCTTGGAACAAGTTGTGCTGATAGGCCACTTGTACTTGTGGCGATTGAAGGTGAGGATGCGCCTGACGACGATCCGCAAAAGCTGAGGTTGTCGGATATCCCATAAGATAGAAGTAGGGCTGCTGGAATTGCTGAAACTGGGCATACGCGTGCACCGCACTAGCCATCTGCATAGGATCGTGAACATGGGCTGGTCTGTGGTTCATCTTGAAAGTTGAGACGCGTGCAGGGGTATGATATCGCCAAGAATCGTTCTAATGCTCTGTTGTTTGCCATTATAGCAGTATCACTTCCACTCTTCCTGCCTTTGGAACGGTCAACCAAAGGGCAATTGAACAAAGGACCGACGCTGAAAAAGCTTTCGCGCGATGGGCTTGCGTTCTGCTCGGACGTACGCCCTGCTCTGAGCAAAGGCATTGCATCAGTCGGACCCATCTGCCGTCGATCGCTTGTTATTGCCCATTCACATCGATGTACGACCCGACGGCCTAGATCGGGCTCTTAGGGGTTAGGGGTACATCCCAAGCGCCGAGATCGTGCTCGATCTACTCTGCATACCCAAACTTTCGATAAACGTGTTCCTCGCAATATAAGCTTACAATCGTTGATGCCCGCATCCCAGCCCTATGCGTGATCTCCACTTCTCATGTTGTCAGACTGCCGACCTGTACCTTGTCTTGTATTCATTGCGAGACGAGATCCGCTGATGTCGATGCGACTGTTGAGCTATCTTCTACCTTGGATCCTGGACCAAGTTGGCGTTCCGCTGCCGTGGAGTTCCTCGCCGCATCAAGCGGAATACAGCGTGGTGCACTACACCTCCAAGAGTCCAGAAGCTCTCTGCCTTGGTTGCGGATACCAGGCAGCGTTGCCGAATCGGATCCCTGACAAGATAGATCACTCGTCCTTCGAGGCCGTCCGCTCGTGTCTCATCCGCGCCTTTTTATTGGCGCGCGCTTGATCGACGGCATCGGCCAGGCTACAAGCTTCCGTACAGTACAGCATCATCGTCTCTCGCTCCATCGACTCCGCCCATATCTCCTCGCCACACCGCTCACCGCACACCATGGTCTCATCACAAACAGCTTCCCAGTCCGAGATGGACGCCGCGCGTGTGCCGCTCGGATGGAGGGACCAGTGTTCCGCGTGAGTTCCCCGCCGACAGATTTCTTTGCGCGATTGCTCATTCGTTTGCGATAGCCTTCTCATCCCTCTGAACAAGTGCCGACACAAGACCCTGTATGCGCCATGGGCATGCGAAGACGAGAGGTACGCGCATTTCATAGAGCATGCTGAAATTCACCGCTTACATGGGTTCCACAGACATGGATACGAAAAGTAAGCGTTGACAGTCCAAAGGCGGATGATCGAGGCAGGAACTGACGGACGGAACCGCATTTGCGTATCGCTGGCTCCAGGTGCCAGTACGACGAGTAAGCTGAGCCGCCTGATTTCCCCGCGAGCATTCACTAAGACCGACCTTTGCAGCTACATGCGCCGAATGAAGCAGCTGTCTGCACAGAAACGGGCCGCCGCCGAGGCAGAGGAATAGACGAAGGGAATTGGAGACGGCATGTATCGTCCTACGAGCATATGCGAGTGTATAAAATATGGAAACCACCGGAAAGAGAGCCAGCCTACGTAAAGTGGATGATTCCCTCGCCATGTCGATCGGAATCATAGTGGATACAACCCAAGCCATCACCGGCAATCCACAGGCGGCGGCATAATCGGTATCTTGCCCAGCTCAAACTTGTCCGCTTCAAACGCCTGCCGCGAGGCAACATCGAGATCGGCCAGCGAAGCAAGCAAGTAATCCCAGATCGTTTCCCCGCGTATTTCCCCTCCTGACGATGCGGCGCCCGTCCATCCGCCGAATCCCGTCGTGGCCGTCGTCGTCGCTGGCGGTATCGTCGGCATGGCCTGTTGTCCAAACCCGGAAGGCTGACTCGTCGCAGCGGGCTGTCCGAATGCCGACCCCGATCCGAATGCGCTTCCTGAGCCAAATGCGGAACCGGCCGTTGTCGTATTTGTTGTCGCAGGCGCGCTGAACCCTCCGCTTGTTCCTCCGAACGCAGACCCGGCACCGAAAGCCGACGTTCCACTCGTCGCAGGCTGCTCGACTCCTCCCCCCGAGCCAAAACTTGAGGACGCGGCCTGTCCGAACGCCGAAGGCTGACCCTGCGCGGCTTGCCCAAAAGCACTTCCCGCTCCAAAAGCACTCCCCGATCCGAAAGCAGACGGCGCATCGGGCTTCGTCGTCGCCGTCGTGCCCACGGGTTGTCCGAACGCGGACCCAGCTCCGAATGCTGATCCCGAGCCGAAAGCGGATCCCGTTGACGCAGCCGACCCGAAAGCGCTCTGTCCGAACGCCCCACCGCCCGTTGTCGCCGGCACTGTCGTGCTCGCCGGCTGCCCGAACGCTGATCCCGAGCCGAATGCGGATCCCGCGGAGGTTCCTGTCGAGGCTCCAAAGGCCGAGCCGCCGAAAGCACTGGTCGTTGGCGCCGTAGAGAATGCACCAAAGGCACTGTTTGTTGAGGCCGGATTTCCAAAAGCGCTTGTCGTACTCGTGGATGCAGGTGCTGCAAAAGCGCTCGTTGGATTCGTCGATGCTGCCGGTGCCGCAAACGCGCCCGTCGAACTGCTCGGCGCCCCAAATGCGCTACTTCCAAAAGCCCCTCCTGTGCCACTGTTACTTCCAAAAGCCGACCCTGCACCGAAAGCCGACGCGTTCCCCGCCTTGGCTCCAAAGGCTGATTGTCCAAAGCCTCCTATCGTAGGAGCTGATGGGGTCACCGTCGTCGTCGGCTGGGAAAATGCACTACTCGAGCCGAAAGCCGAGCCTGAACCGAAAGCACTCTTCCCGAATGCCCCACCGCCGCCGCTGCTTCCAAACGTTGTTGCTCCGAACGATGATGACGCGAAAGCGGGCGTTGAGCTGCTACTTCCAAAGGCACTGGTCGTCGCTGGCGTCGAGCCGAATCCTGTCGAATTTGCGGCTGGCCATGCATTTCCTGATCACAGAGATCAACATTCACATCCCCGGCCGAGAGAACGCAACGCAAAGACACACCTCCGAATGACGAGCCGGCTGATGCTTGTGCGGGATGTTGGTTCTGGCAGCGGTCACCGAAGCGACATTGCCTGCGGGGTGAAAGACGTCAGATTCAAGGGATTCATCGAAGCGTTTCTACGAACCCTCTGAGGAAGAACTGGCAGACGGCCATGGTGTGAGTGGGAAGACAGTTTGCAGAAGAGATGCGACAAACGATAAAGAAGGTTGGAAGAAGATCCAAGTTGAGATGACCATGTCAGCGCGCGGAAAATACTTGCTTCCGCCCCTGGGCGAATTTGACGCGTCTATTCTCCAGTAGCTCCGGAGCGGAGCGGTGGCAAAAGTCTCGTCCTCGGACAGGTCGTGTCGTACCTGCTTCTCGGGGACCAACACTTCGCCAATACGCGCTTTCATCGTGCGAGCCGAGAATTCAAGGGGCGCCTGCTTTCATCAATCTCTCGCACCGGTTGCGAAGCAGTCGCGCAACCTGAGAACGCGGCCCAGCTTCCCCGCGCATTCCGCTTCGACGGACGAGCGGCAAGTCGTAGAAGATACGGCCGCGTTGTGAGCTCTCTACGACGGTCTACCTGATGAGTCTAGATGAAAAGAATGACCTTCCAAGCGGAGAAAAGGAGACAACCGCTCCAATACAACAATAGCAATCGTAACCGCCTCTATAGCAAATCAAAGTCATCCAGCTGCGATCAAACGCCATTAGCTCCACACTCCGACTCAGACCCGCACGACGACTCACCTCGTCATTGTACCGCATGATCGTCCGCTTCCTCGTACTTCCGTCCACCCAAGTAACGAAATCCTCCATATTCCTTGTCACCAGCAACGCCGGATCCGTCACGGGCGTCGGCCCGACCCTGACATGTCCCTGTTCAATCGTCCTCACCGCCTGAACATTCGCATCAGCACACAAACTTGACAGCTCAAACCCGGGTGACTCACATCCGACACGGTCTCGGCCATCTTGAGACGGACCATGACGACGGCAAGACGACGACGGGCAAAGGCAGAGACGGTCACCTTGTTTTCAATGTCGGACGGTTTCGCGCCGGTGTCTGTCGGGAAGAGAAGGGATTGGTAAGTCTGCTGAGCTTGGCAAGGTCGGACGAGCGATCTTTGCGGACGTTGCAAAACTGTCGCTTATACTGAAACAAGGTGTAAACGACCTTCGCGCCGAGGTAGATCGCCTAGACCATCGCTTGCCGCAGAAGCTTCACCAATCCGGCTTGCTCGGCAAAAGACTAACGACGCCGTGGCCACCATGAACAAGGTTGAATGGGAACTAGTCCTTCGCATCGACTTCCTGAAGCCCATGCCTTGCGGCTTGCAGTCCTCGCTGCATCCCAAAATTACGCGGCGTAAGCGCCAGCCGCCAGAAACGATCTCAAAGTCCCCCGAGCCGGCCTCTGCCTTGTCCTGGACGTCGGCGCTTGCATCGAGGACTCTCCGTGTATGTCCCTGCGGCGCTTCCTCTCCTCCCGCGCTCGAGGCGCGCTCGAGGCGTCTTTGCCTGCGGCACCTCCTGTCCTCGCTGGCGCTCGAGGAGACAAATATTCTCGCTTCGGTCGGGGTCGCTCCGCTCCTCTTGCTTGCGGCGCCCCCTATCCTCGCTGGCGCTCGACGAGATAGGTATTCTCGCGCGCCCTACGGCGCGCTCGAGGAATCCCTGCCTGCGGCGCTGGTACTCTCGCTTCGCTCGGGTCGCTCCGCTCCGCTTGCCTGCGGCGCTGGTATTCTCGCTTCGCTCGGGGTATTCTCGCTCCCTTCGGTCGCTCGGCGCTCGTCGACTCACCCAAAATCCCCATATCATACAGCTTGTCCAACACCTCGCCCTCCCTCCTCCCCCTCCACGGATCCCCTGCCGGCAGCAAACTCAAGCGATGCACCAAGCTCCTCAACTGCCCACACATCTTGTTATACTTGTGATAGTCCT
Organism: Naganishia sp. PT2105A-2; assembly: GCA_023628115.1. NCBI lineage: Eukaryota > Fungi > Basidiomycota > Tremellomycetes > Filobasidiales > Filobasidiaceae > Naganishia > Naganishia sp. PT2105A-2. The sequence continues at coordinate 104,033 of JAMALG010000056.1, read as the reverse complement.
CGCGATCCTGGATGTGGTACCTGCGCATCACCTTGGTTTCGCGGAGGGAGGCATCTTGTTTCCACTAGGGAGGGGATCAGCGCGTGTGCGGCGGGGAAAGGGAGGGAGGGAGACGTACGTCGAGAAAGTCGACTTTTTTGAGGAGCTTTTTTTCGTGATGCTTCAGTTGACGCATGGTGGATGATGAGGGGATGGGTGCACGCCAGGGCCTTGACTGCCCACCTGCAATGCAATGAAATGCAATGAAATGCCACTCCGGGGGCGACGGTGACTTTTTCGATCGCGGCGCGGATGCAAATAATAATATCGAGGCGAGTAGCGGATTTCTCACTCAACAAGGGTCGTCGAATGAAGAACAGCACACCACCCACACCCACCTCACACCGCCATGCCATCCCTCAACGACCTCCCGCCAGACGTACGTCCACAGCATTCCATCACGCTCGCGCTGACACCCCCTCCTAGCTCCTCTACGAGATCCACCACCTCTCCCACTCACCCCACCTCCCCCTCGCCACGCGTTACCTCCACCACGTCCTCCACCCCTCGACACCCGTCCGCGCCGCCCGCTGGCTCATCGCGAAATACCACCCGATCCACGGCGACGCCCGGTTTCTCGCCCGAGCGTTGGAGTGCCGAGTATGTACCCTCGAGACCCTGCTCGTCATCGAACGGATCTTTCGCGACGAATGCGCCTCGCCGGACACACCGGCGCCCTCGTTCGGGATCACCACACCGCACCGCAAGCTCCTCTGTCCAACCCTTCCCAAACGCATCTTCCGCCCTCCCACCGCCTCGACTCTCCCTTTCCTCACCCATCTCTTGACAACCTACACACCCTGCCCCAACTCGCACCGCGGCTACCCCCTCGCTCGCGCCGTCCTCGCTGCCGACACACGCCTGATTGCCCTCCTCCTCGCTGCCGGCGCCGATCCATCCGCACGGGACTTTCTCGCCGTAGAAATCGCCCTCAAACGACGAGACTTGCCTTCCCTTCGTCTCCTCATCGATGGTCCGCCTGCTGCCTCCCCGCCTTCTTCCGGTCCGCCAGCTAAACGCCGTAAACCCAACAACAACAACAACAACAACCATCAAGGGGTAAATCTATCCCAACAGTTGGTAGATACGGCCCTCACAAAAGGAACGCCAGAGATCATCCATTACATCATCCACGAAAAAGGTACGTTCATGCCCGGCATTCAAGGAGTGGTAGCTGACGAGGGGGAAAAAGGGTACATGCCGAGTCTACGGTCGATCGTCAAGCTCAAGTAATCACTCGACCTCTTACGCATCCCGACGGCAACCCACGACCACACGCGGGCCGCGCAAGATGGCGTACGTACGTATCAAGACCGGAATCGCCCGACGAGGCTTTGAGAACCTACAAGGATGGATAGGAGATCCCACGGCACGGCAATGCGACCATTCGAAAGGATATGCACCTCGCGGATCGGTGCGCGCAGTCATCAACACGTCAAAGAGCCTCTGTCGTCCAGCGCGGCAGCGGTAAACGCACATCTCAAAGTGCCTCTTTCCCTCCAGTACGGCACGGCAGACACCAAAGCGTCGCAGCGAAACGGAGATGAATGACGGGAAGAACCGCGGCATGGACCGGACGAGCGGGGCCGGGTCATCAGGGTAGGAACGGTTTGCGCGCGCGAATCCCAGGAAGGGGTCGGCTTTGCGGGACCGAGGGGATCGGAGCGAAGCGAGGAAGCGAACAAAGCTCGCCTCGGTGGGTGCCGAGAATCCGGGACGAGGCAAAGCGCGTTGTGAACTCGAGGGATGCGAGGGATCAGCCTTCAGTCAAGTGCTGCAAGGCACCAGCGTTCGGCGTTGGAACGAGTGGAGCGATGGATCAGGTCGAGGGAAGCGATGGATCAGGTCGAGGGAAGCGATGGATCCCCATGTTCCGCGTGCTGGCGATGGAGCTGCACACCATCATGACAGCCACTTGATGCAGTCGCTACAGGAGTATCAAGAGCTCCGGCTGACCATATCTCAGGAAAGCTTCTATGCAGTCCCGTGCCCCCATTGCGAAACTCTAATTCGCCTCGAGGGGTGGCCGTGTAAAACATCATATCGGAATGTGGTAGACGTTACTGCGTTCTCATAATCATCCAGAATCGCGAAAACATCAAACATCAAGACCTTAGTTCGTGCAGACTTGCCTTCTTTTCGCTACGGTCGCGCATAGACCGAGAAACCTTTGACTCAAATCTCCGTCTTTTCCTGGATACAATTGTGTCATGCTTGCTTCAAGCTGTACATGGGGAAAAACGGCTGCACCAAAGCTCTATGGTGGTGCTCGAGGCCACGCTAATAAGCTGGTCATACCAGAGCATATCTCTGAGAGGTCTTTCGAAAACTGGCCATGGTCGCCTAGGCGCCTTTCATGACGGCTCTTCCAATCGCGTCGCAGACAGGTTATGATTTTGGGATTCGCTATATGCCGTCAAGGAATTGCGTCAAAGCTTCGAGGATCATGACCTTGTGCACAGCCGGGTCATCTGGATCCACTTTAGATTCGGCGCCTTCCTCGTCCAAAAAGTCGACGCCTGACGCAATCACTTCTCGTAGTTCTGTAGAAGGAATTCGGCATAAATACACGCGGGCCGAACTCTTTTTATGAGACTGACCTTTCAGAATGGAAGAGATGCCCTTGAAAGTCCGGCCGCGGCGTTCCAATAGCATTTTTGCGTGTGTCTGGGCCTGTAAGATACAAACCAACAGTCGGTAAAGCAGCGATAGCAATTGCTCTTCGGCTTACCCCATCATCCTCCATGATTAGCCACGCAAGGCAGTAGCAGATATCTTGGAGGAACGCTAGGCCCGCGTTCATCCGCCGCAAATACCACTCGTCGGTCTCGATTTCTGTAATCTCTTCGTTGCTGGCTTTCATGCCCTGAAGAATGCGCTCAATCAGATCTGTTGCTGACAGGAACCATGTCGACTGACCTGTTGCTCCAGCTCGATTTCCTGGTTGACAGCCTTCAGCCTGCTTTCCGCGGCTTCCATCATTTCGATCAATCGATCCACCTTTTCATAGTCGGACTCGACAAACTTGGCGAGCAGACGGATTCGAGGGACCGAATCCGAGTCGAGACTCGTGAACAGCGATGCCAAGATGGACAAGACGTGTTCCTCGTCTTCCAGTGCCGAATGGGTGGCCGTGGGTGCCTTTTTGGATTTCTTGTGACCGGCCTGCGAACAAGCTTGGTAAGAAAACATTTTCGCTAGAGACAAAGGCACGGACCTTGCCCATAAACACTGCAAACAGCGTTTTCAGGCCCAACACCTCGACCAGCTTTTCACAGCACCGCTTGCCCTCATCGCTGTCCGTCTGGCATGCGTAATCCAACACCTTGATCGCCCGCGTCTTGGCCAGCTTCTTCTCCTTCATGATCAAGACCATCAGCTCGACGCCCTCGGCCACGTCAAAGGCATCCTTGGCCTCGGGTTCAGCAAGAGCCGAGCATAGCGTGTTGAACAAGTTTTCCATGAATTCGACTTCCTCAGAATCGGCGGGGTCCTCTTTGCGGTATGACTGGAGTCCGTATGTGGGATTAGACTTGGTCTTGGCGATCGAGGCGTTGTACTTACTGCGACAGCCTCGAGCACGACGTCAAGTCCCTTCAACTCGACAAATTTGAGCCTCACTTCCCTCTCCTCCTGCAACAAGATTGACAGAATCTCGCTCGCATACTGCTTATTGCTGTCATACGCCTTTTCCTTCGCAATCCTCTTCAACAGCCATGGCAGCAGTTCCGTAGTGTTGATCACCTGGACGGCCAACGGCGGGATAAAGGATAGTATGTTTTCGAATATACCGAGAATGTTGAAGACGCCTGTGCGGTCGGATTCCTCTTCGTCTTCGTTGAGACGCGTAAGATTGGGTACGAGCAATTCGATGAGCGAGTTGTCCAGCTAGGACCAAAGTCAACTTCACGGAGCTCTAGCTGTTCTGCTCGCACTCACGAGCGCCGTCATCAGACCGCCCATCGCCAACCTGACATTCTTGGCAATCTCTTCCCTCTTTTGATCGTCCTCGTCATCATCTCCGACCTCGGCAATCAGCTCCTCGCCAACATCCTCGTCCGTCAGCTCGTACAGCACGCCGATGGCTTGCAAGCTGATATCCGTGTTCTCGTGGGTGAGTAGGTTGACGAGCGTCGAGACCAGCGTCTCGTGGTTTGAGATTTCCGGGTAGTATTTGATGGGATCTTGCGTGAGCGGGTAAAAAAAGGTGAACGCCTTGTCGAGTTCTTCTTCCGAGTCGAGATATCTGTTTCACAAGCTATCAGTATCCTCAATCCAGGAAACATCAACGCCGACAACTTACTTTGACGGATCGTCCGCGAACCGAGCCCTCATTTCCGTATTCTTCTGCACTGTTCGTTCAAACTTGAGGATTTGCCGGCGAAGCTCTTGCACTGTCGGCAGTCCAGATCCCTGTCCACAGATAGTCAGCACATCGTATGGCTCCTTAAGACTCGGAACATACCATATCGTCCTCTGCTCGAGCAAACAGATCCAGAATTTGCTACGCAAGAGACCCATCAACAAGGCCCACGCCAGAACGCAAGCTGAATGTACTCACCTCCTGCGTCTGATTTGTCCCTCCGCCAAAGAATCGCCCCTCTTCATCCCCGGCATCAGCCTCAAACGTCTCATCCCCATCCCCATCCACATCCATTCCCTCATCGCCGTCCACCTCTCTCGCTTTCCCCTTTGAATCCGTCACGCTCCCAACATTACTCTTGATGGGTATACTCGGCGCAAAGTTGTAGGTTCGTTTCGGCCGCGTGGGCGCTTGCTGCATCGTGACGGGCGACGGCTCATCCTCTACCGTCGGACGGGATCTTTTACTGCTTGATCCGCGAGTGCCATTGGGCTCTTCGGGCTGTTTTCGTTTCGGGGCGGTGCCCGTCGGGAGAGAGGGGACTTTAAAGCCGTCAGAGCTCATGCTGATTTGGAGGGAGACGAGGATACTGTGTCAGCGTTTGACACGGAATACAGGTGATATGCGAGATCAAGAAGGAGGGAACCCGGCTCCCGTCGCCCAGCCAACTCGGTCGCGATCGCTCGGGTCATCCTCAGCAGCTTCCATTGTCCTTGTCCTTGTCCTTGTCCTCTTCACAATCAGCCACACCAAGTCCACCTCACCGCTGCAGATTGCTCCCCGCATCCAAAGTCCTCCATACTCTATCTCCGATCGACTTGTCAGCACAGCACCGCCTTGTACCCAGAAAAAACACACAGAGGCCAAACACCCATCCTTTTCGAAGAACGGAGCAACGATGACGAATCTTCCACCTTCCGCACCCTCGGATCTCGCTCAGCCCATTGGAATATCCGACAACAAGCAGTCTCCTGGAACAACAGTGGACACCGATGGAACCCAGCCTCTCGTTCAGGGAGCATCCCCGGCGAATGGCGTTCAGGTCTACGGAGCTCCGGAGAGCTCCAATTACGTCTCACCCTGTAAGCTCCGCATTCGCATCCTTTCCCGAAATACATACTGAGCACGCGCCCTCCACCGTCCAGCCGAACTTCCCGAATCTTACTTCACCCCAACAACCACAGACCTCACCATCGCTCAATCCGCCCTCGCCCGTCGCTCAGCCGCGCTCGCACACCGTCCGCTTCAAGTTTCCGCCCAACGGGAAGAAGACGCGCGCGCGAGGGAAAGGGCCAAGAGCGAGCGGTGGCCGCGGACGGTGATTCGGGTGCGGTTCTCGGATCGGACGGTTGTGCAGAAGGAGTTTCAGAGTGGGGAGAAGTGAGTTGGCTGTTGCGGGCTTTGGTGGTCGCGGGATGGTTGATGATGAATAGGATCGGAGCGGTGTATGACTTTGTGCGTTCGACACTAGCGGAAGCCTATCGCTCGAAAACATTCACACTATGTACGTCCTTTACAACCCTTCCTCTACCTCCGCTCACCTTCCTCCAGACCAACCGCCCAACATCCGCTTCCCCGAACACCCCGCCAAGCTCCCGCCAGCCAAGAAGCCCCGGTCAATTCACCAATTCAACGCAAAGCCTCCGCCGCCGATCAAGGAGACGCTGCTGGACTTGCAACTTGTCCCGCAGAGTGTCCTGCTGGTCCGGTTCGACGAAGATGACCTGAATCGTACGTCGGCGCTTCATAGACCTTGCGCTGCGATCTAATCAACACCGCTCAACAGGCTCCGACAGACCAGCTCCCCTCCTTCCGCACCTTCTCGCCACAGCGACTCCTCTCCCACCAGCACCAGACTTTGACAAGCCAGACGCCGTCCCTACAGCCGCCTCGACGGACACCGAGCAAGCGAAGCCGGAGCCGAGCAAGGAGAAGAAGATACCCAAGTGAGTTTGTGAAACGGGGCAGTCGCTTCAGGCTGCTGATTCCTGAGTGGTGATTAGGTGGCTGCAGAAGGGGTTGATGAAGAAGTGAAAGGAGGGCAAAAGCCTAGAATTTGGACATTCGGCGATGTAGGCGATGCGCGCATCGTGGCCAAACAGTTGAATTAGATGTGTGGCTTCAAGAACCGCGTGCTCAAGCATTGCCTATATTCAGTCTTTATACCCATGCGCTGGATCCCACAAGCACTGTCGAAACCCATGGTCATCATTGGCCGTTGCATTCGGCTGTGATGACTCGACTACTTCGATTATCCCTCCTTCAACGGCGCTTTGACGTGATGTCTCTGCTCTCTGCGGTCTAGCTTCCGTAAAGGACATGCAGCGAAAAGTAGGGTGCAACGGCGTTTCAGCCTCGACTTGTTGCAAGGAGTACAATGGCAAAAAGGAGTCGCAGCAGCCGTAGGCACTCAGGACAGGAGGTTTGGCATGGTCACCAACCCATGCGCTCGTTCAACCTTCCGTACCACTTGACATGCAATGATACAAATTGATGCTTCCCAAAGGCAACAGGGATTTCATTACTGGAAACTCCTGTCTAGCCAATTTCGCTCTTCCCGTTCGCGCCCGACGCGACTGGTTGTCATAAATGACGACTCGAGCGCAAGTGCGGAAGCGCCGCAACTCACCCTCCTTCGTTGAGGTTTCCATCAAGATATCACCTTTGTTGTGATCTGCAGGATGGGCGGAAGCATCCCTGGAGGGATGGGGAGGGATGGATACTTGAAAATGGATGTGTGTAGCATCCTATCAGTTGTAGTGTGGTCTCTCAGACCACTATTCTACGTTCTAATCATCATAGTTCGTATAATCTGGTGAAAAGCGCCCTTCTCCGGCCTTGTTCATAACACTTGTAAGGTCGAGAGCTCAACCGCAACCACACTCACTATCTCACGATGTCTTCGACATTTCTATCCCTCCTTCAGTCAACACGACAATCTCTGAACCACAGGTCAATACTCACGGCGCACTGCAGGAGTTTCGAAATCAGGGCATCGGTGCGAACAGGATCCTTCTGCGATTCTCGCGTCCGGCTCGCCTTGGACGACGGAATCATAGACGCTTGCCCATACTCCTTAAATCTCGTTCGATGCGTCCATAGTCGGGAATACAATCCGTGGTACATTTGAAACGGAGTCCCTGGGACCGACAAATACACACGGCGGTGACTCTGACTGGAAGTTTATCTCAGGACTATTTAGAGAGTTTTGAACTGGACGAGGGGGAGAGTGCCTCTCGGAGCTTGTAACCAAGCGCGGTCGAGCAAGCGCGCCTGTCGCCCTGTGGGACAAATTCCTGAAGAAGACTCCCATGAGCCTTCCATCAAGCCCTGGTCTTTGGTTCGTCGATTCAAGCGTCTATCTTGGTGCTGCTAGTGGTCCTGGACTCGAAGATTTGCCTCGTCAGTCGGATGTTGCTGCTCTGATATGCATGTGCCAGAAGTTGAAGGAGCGTGATGGCACTACCAGGCAGCCACACCCGCGGTATCCGAGAGGCGGCAGTTACCTGGATCATTCCGGCGACAACGAAGATGCCAAGAGTGCAATGCAAAACGTTCCCCGGCTGTTGGAGAGAGATGGAGGTTAATCGAGACTTCAGCACATTAGCTGAGAGTACTCGACTAGCCGTGACCGGATGCAGAGGCTGCATGAGAGACCAACAGGGCAAACATGAAAAGGAGGGACATGGAGACGTGAGGTACCGGGAGAGGGAAGAGCGACTACAGTACAGCGTGAAGACGAGGAAGTTATGTGCATGAGAAGATCGCAACAGCAATAGCCAAAGCGGTACTCAAACGAAGAAGCCTGTGGAAGGGGCTAGGCGATAGAGAGCCTTGGACTCTTGGTGACTTTCCTTTCTTTGGCGAAGCTATGACACGGTTGTACATATGCTGCTACATTTAAACAAGTACAGGTCTGTTGCCGTAGCTTCAGGCAGGGATGCGTGCGGTCAGAACTCGGAGTATCGCTGTTTTCCAAGTCCATATAGGCTTCTCATGAGTTTTCATAATATACGTCGTACTCTGGCGCCAGATGCGATATGGTCAAAGGCGACATGTTATCTGGCTTAACATCGCTATGCGTGGAATATCGGGATGAAGATCATTGTCTTTCACTAGAAGGTCTAAAGAGATTGCCTTTGAAAACGGGTGGAAGCCCATCGCGGCCGCGTGATGACCGTCAGCTAGCGGAGATCACTGTTGGCTGCCTTTACATCGTGCATGATTCATTCAACGTGGCGTTTCCAAGGAATCGGTTGATTCGACTGGGCTTTCTCTTCATGGCGATGGGGGCTGTGGATGACGCCGCTCCGCCACATCGTCTTTGACCACCTTGCAATACCTCAAGATGTCCCTTTCGGTCGTTTATGGTGATCTGTGAGTGGCAAAGGCCCTTCCAGACTTCCGGTATCAAAGGAAGTGCATTCAAAGGCAGTATACAGCGACGTCATAGAGTATAGCTATCGCAAGAAATACATTTGCGACCCAGAGTTGAGACGCACGGAAGGGGGATGGAGCCTCCGCTCAAGGGAGAGCACCGGTAACGTTTCAACACACTCTCCGCTGCCCAGGCTTGCTCGCTAGCTTCTAGCATAGACCTTCTAAGTGGAGGCCCTATAAGATCAAGCAATAGGGTGACATCCGCTCGAAGTTGTCTTCTGCAGATTATCTTGTCCTCGCTCCTTCGCCTTATCTTTTCTGACTGTCAAGACATACCTTTATCTGCATCAAGTCGATCCGCACTCGATATGTCGTCTGGTCGATTCAACTCTTGCGAGGACTTCCAAGACCTCGTTTCTGATTTGAGCGCCAACGACTTGTCATTCTCAGATTATGGGGACAGAAGTGCTGTAGCACCTGGTGGGACTTTCTGCCACATCGGTATCAAACTCCATCCGAAGAATCTTCAGACGCTCGCTTCGAGGGTAACTCTGGAGTCCAGGATAGCTATTGTCAACCCTCAGTCAAGAAGCCTCGTCCAACTGAGCATGTCATTGACGGAAAATAGCTTAGGCGGGAGTACAGTCGGCACGACTCTCGGACCGGCTGGAAGTCTACATCCGGTTGTCGTGAAAATTCTGGAAGACGCGGAGAAGGGAGGGGCGATCAACAACCTCGATAGAAGCGCCATCCACAAGGATTCGTGGTCTCTACTCCGTATATATGACAGCAAGAAAGTAGACTCCCTGGAACCTTCACCCATCGCCAGCGCCAGCAGCGCCCTCACTCAGGAAAAACAAGAGGCGCGAAGGAAGGTGGAAAGACTATGGGGAGAACGTGAGATGACGGAGCTGGCGAGAGGCGCGAATGCCATGAGAGGGCAGCTCAATGAGCTCACTCTGAGCGATACTGAGCAGCACTACTTCGATAGCGGCTTCAAGGGCTCGCGCAGTCAAAGAAGGGAAGCCGAAGACAGACTGAACGATATCGCCGGAATCTTAAAGTCCACAAAGCTGAATATACTCGCACGTCACGGCGACCTTCTCGCGAAAGCCGGTTTGTTGAGGGAAGATCGAGAACTGATGATCAAAGGTAACACTAGCGACTGAGTCTTCTGTCGCGCGGATGAGGCGCAGCTGGACCTTAACGCTTTGGAAGGCCACCCGTGGCAGTAACTATGAGCAGATGGAAGTTAGTGGATAGTGCGACAGATATACGTATACATGAATATATGGCTCCAGGGGTCGGGTTTGCAAGCTGGGCAGGGAAGTGATGTTTCTGCTAATGAGCTGTACCAAGTATGCTTGCCAAAATTATACAGATGTGCAGATGTCCGCCAGATAGCTTCCCAGATCGTCCGAATACGTATACTCTTATACCCTTACGACCCATACCGGCCATACGAGCATTATGCACGGATCCCAACGGACTACGCTACTATAAGTGACCACTAGTACTAGTAGAGATAGTCATGATACGCGCAAAACCTCCAGTTTTCGAATTACCGCGCGCAGAAGAAGCCCGGCGCCCGGATTCAAACGCGCGCGGCCATCTGAAGTTGCATCCACCGTAGCTTGCGGCTTCCATCTTGGTCAAGAGTCGCGCAGACCGTCACCGTCTCCCTGCTGCAGGCTACCTCTTCGCAACAGCAGACATGGCGTCCCCACCCAGACCCAAGAACGCTGCCGAGCTGCGTCTCGATAACGACGACTACGACGCTGATCCGACCGCTACCTATGGCTCCAAACGGGTTTCCTAGTACGTTTCTTCCGTCTTCAGGTCCGATGGTCTCAGCGCTGATGCCCCGTCTTAGCTATTACGACCGTAAGCTCATTCTAGGTGAAGCATTTCTTCCTAACGCTTTCCCATAGATGACGTCGGAAACTTTTCGTACGGCATCGGCCACCCCATGAAGCCGCACCGGATGAGGATGACACACAATTTGGTGCTAAACTACGGGATGTTGGAGCACATGCAGGTCTACGTAAGTCATGTAGACAAGTATCAACATCTATGCTGACAATCCCTTATCCCTGTCAATTCGCTCGTATCACAGCGGCCCGTTCGTGCAACCAAATCCCAGCTCACCCGTTTCCACACCGACGAATACATCAACCTCCTCGAACAAGTCCTCCCCGAGACGGCCGAAGAGCTGACCGGCAACGGCACGCGCTGCCTCACGGGCGAAGACTGCCCGGCATTCGAAGGGGTCTTTGAATTCTGCACGATCAGCGCCGGCGGAAGTATCGGAGCTGCGGAACGGATCAACGAAGGGTCGACGGATATCGCGATCAATTGGGCGGGAGGGTTGCATCATGCCAAGAAGACCGAGGCGAGTGGGTTCTGCTACGTGAATGATATGTGAGTCTCTGGGTATACTTTGTGCAGAGGCCGAAGCTGATGCGTTTTCAGCGTGTTGGGCATCTTGGAATTGCTTCGGTACGTCAATATCCCCATATCCCTCGCGTATCGTCCCGCTGCTAATTTGGCCCTGACATTTTACGATTTCAGCCATCATCCGCGTGTGCTCTACATTGATATCGACATCCATCACGGCGATGGCGTGGAAGAGGCGTTCTACTCGACAGATCGGGTCATGACGTGCAGTTTCCACAAGTTTGGTGACTACTTTCCGGGGACGGGGGATGTCAAGGTGAGTGGGCATTGCAGATCGTTTGTCTAGCGTTGGAAGCTGTTGGGATAGCGGAGAGAGATCTGCGCTCCAAAGAGAAGAGAAGAATGGGTGATAGTCAGCTATCCTGTTGGCGTGCGCGATCTGTTGTTCGTACGACTGGATCCTTAAAGGCCGGTAAACCCATTGCCGAAAAGTTTTGAACTATTTATACAGAAAGCCTGGATTGACAATTATATATCAAACAGGACACGGGTATCAAGGCAGGAAAGAACTATGCCGTCAATGTACCATTACGGGACGGCATCAACGACGTGTCGTTCCCTAGCATATTCGAACCAGTACGTTGAACCCATCTGTTCCGCTTGGGAGGAGATTGACTGATCCATCGTCACAAATTTACAGGTGATACAGCATATCATGGACTGGTACCGCCCCACAGCTGTCGTGCTGCAGTGCGGGGCCGATTCGCTTGCAGGGGACAAGCTGGGTTGCTTCAACTTGTCGATGCATGGTAAGTCATGAATGAATTCTAAAAAGCCCTTGCTGATCTAAAGTATGTAGGTCACGGTAATTGCGCCAAGTTTGTCAAGAGCTTCGGCTTGCCGACGATCATGGTTGGCGGTGGGGGCTACACGACGTGAGTATCTTCTCGCCATTCGTCTACATAGCATAGTCTGACTTGTCGACAGCAAAAATGTCTCGCGGGCGTGGACGAACGAAACGTCAGTGATGTGCGGCGTCAAGCTCGACGAGAACTTGCCGTATAACGATTAGTGAGTTCGGCTTGACATCTCTATGACATGTCCTGATCGTGTTCCAGTCTCGAGTATTATGGCCCGCGATACAAGCTGGAAGTGCTGAGCAACAACATGGATGATTATAATTCGAAGGAATACCTACACAGCATCAAGTGAGTCTCGAACCCGTCTAGACGTACTTGAAATCTGATCCGTCTGTCAGGACGAGAATTATCGACAATTTGCGTTCATTGCCGTTCGCACCGGGTGTGCAGATGCAGCAAGTCCCGGGAATGAGTCTTGGCAAGGCGATTGGTGTGCCCACCACGACTGCTGCATCGAATGAGGACATAGACTTTGAACTGGACGCCAAGATCCGAGGTAAGCGCGCATGAATAGCCACGTGATATCTCGCTCACTTTTCCGTAGACATCATGAAGGCCAAGATGACGGGGGACGCTACTTCGGATGAAGATGAAGATATGGAAAGTGATGGAGATTCCGGGCCTGTACCCGCCTATCCCCGTCTTGGATCTCGCGCAAAACGTCAGGGTGGGGGCGGTATGGCAGCCTCGAAGGGCAAATCACCTGCTGTCGCATCGGCAGCACGTGGAGCCAACGGCAAGGGTAAAGGCAAAGCAGCATCGTCAATCATACAAGGCTACCCGTCAAATTTCGACTCGGATGCACGCATATCCGCCGGCAACGCAGGTCGGAAGAAGCGTACATTCTTCAGCGCGTCGATGGCAGGCTTGCCGCCGTTGATTCCTTTCAACGGCATTACGCCATCGGGCATAAATGGAGCGAATGGCAAGGCAACGGTCGCGGCACACTTGAAGCAAGCCGGGGCCAAAACAGGGTCTGGTGGAAAGAACGGGGATGGCAAGCGATCACGACGCGGCTCGCCGATGTCTGTTGCATAATTGGTTCGGCGCATTTGTATTGCATTTCATGTCTCCAAGGCAGAGTCATTTTCCGTTGTATCTACAAGTATGTATCAGGCGTCATCTACAATCGACTAGGCGACAAAGGTATCATCTTCTTTCTGCATAAATGGATGTTTGAATGGCACAGGTGGCCAGCGTTCGTCCTGCTTGTAGTCGACCACATATTCTTTCCTTCCGCTGCCGACTTCCTCTTCAAGGCCCGCGAATGCGATTCGAGCCGTTGAGTTAGGCGGCACGACAACTGCGACGTGCAACTTATCGGCCCGGATCTCCCACTCGCAGGAGATTTCTCCATACGGACTGATATGCCGCGTCTTGGCGCTTGTCAGCGTGCCACCAGGTTGAGGCTGAATGAGTATCTTCTTCCAACCTTCAGACAGTGGCTTGAGTCCTCCAATCACGCCGTGCATGAAAGCTGCGACTGAGCCAAGGGCATAGTGGTTGAAGCTGGTCATTTCTCCTGGGTTGATCTTGCCGTCGGGCAGCATGCTGTCCCAGCGCTCCCACATTGTTGTTGAGCCCATCAGCACGGCGTATAGCCAACTGGGTGCTTTGGATTCTTGGAGCATGCGGTAAGCCATGGGCAGATTGCCGGTGGCTGACAGTGCGTGAAGGATGATCGGTGTACCTGGATAACAGTTAGTGCCGTTGTTTCCAGGAGCACTCAGCCTACTCACCCGCAAAGCCGGTTGCCACCTTGAACTTTTCCCTCGTCACCAAGAATGCAAGTCGATTCGCAGCATGCTGACGTTGCGAGTCGTGCTCGAACAGATCAAACTGGATGGCGAGCGCCAGCGCTGTCTGCGAATCCGAAACCATTCTGCCAGAGCTGGATATGTATTCCTTTTGGAATTCGCCCTTCAGGCGACCGCTATCAGCGGCGTACCTCTTTGCATCGGCGGATTCGCCAAGCAGCTCGGCGACCTGGGAAACGATCTTGGTGACGTGCACGAGGTAGGCATTGGCAACGAGGTGTGAGTCGGTCCTGCAGTCTGCCGGATCCTCTGGTGGAGCTTTCGGGTCGAGCCAGTCTCCTAGCTGAATCAAGTCGGGGGCGTAAAGACCGTTGTCGCCTCGCTTGACTCCCTTGTCGAGCCATGCCGTCATGCTCTCGTATTGATCAAGCAAAACCTTCTTGTCTCCGAAAGCAGTGTGCAAGTCCCACGGCGTGAGAGCTGTCACGTCGTCCCATACAGCCATCGGACTCTGGAATGGAACGTGCTGCAACACATTCGGAACGACGATCGGTGGGATACCGCCTTCCTCCAGCAATTGCTCCACGGCGACGTCTTTGAGCCATCCGCCAAGGAATCCTGCGGTGTCAAAGAGGAACGAAGCAGTAGGCGCGAAGACCTGCAAATCGCCCGTCCATCCGAGTCGCTCATCTCGCTGCGGACAGTCCGTCGGCACCGATAATGAGTTTCCTCGCCAGCCCCAGACGACATTTTCGTGCAGCTTGTTGATCTGCGGATGAGAGCATTCGAAAAAACCCGTGCGTTCTAGATCGGTGTGCAAGACGACGGCGGAAATGTCATCCTTTGTAATGTTGGGCCATCCCGTTACTTCAGCATAGCGGAAACCGTGGAACGTGAACCTTGGCTGCCATCCTTCCAGAGTCGAGGTATCATTGCTGCAGACGATCGTGTCGGTACACTTGGCGACACGAAGCGGTCTCACCCCGAGTTCCCCATCCTCCAAAACTTCAGCATGCCGAAGGACGATCTCGTTCCCGGAATTGCATCCACTGGGTGCACGATTGAAACGACACCATCCGACCAGATTCTGTCCAAAGTCTAGGATCATCTTGCCGGACGGCGTGGTGATAACTTCTTTGACTGCGACGACTTGCGTCTGTCGGACTGGAGGCGACTCTGGTGAGATGAGTCGTGCCTTGGGCGAGGCGATGATTTCGACAGGCGACCAGTTTGAATCCGTTGACGATCCTGGCATCGACCATTTGATCCGTTCCTCGCGCGCATCGTAATGTTCCCCATGGTAGATTTCGGAACTGATGATCGGCCCAAACGACCATTCCCAGTCTGAATCGGTCTTCACGACGACTTTTCCACCGACTTCCAGCTGCGCCATCAACCCGATCCTATCGCCGTAGATGTTACGTCGGCCCCCTCCAAAGCCGAGAGACCCGGCATACCATCCCTCGCCCACGTAGCCTCCGATGACATTCTCCCCTTTGTGCAACAAGGCTGAGACGTCGAAGGATTGGTAGTTGAGGTGATGGTTGTAGCTCTGCCATCCTGGTGCAAAGAAGTGATCCCCGACACGTTTGCCGTTGATCTCGATTTCGTAGAGGCCAAGGGCTGTCACGTACAGCCTGGCATCCTGCGCGTCGTTATCGAGTGTAAAAGGTCGCCGAACGTAGAAGGGACGTTTGGTGGATTCCTTGTCGTGTGCCGAAGCAGCGCAAGATACGACTTGCGCCTGCCAATCACTACGCTCCAGCAAGGCCACCTCGATGTTCAACTCTACCCAGGGCGTGACTGAACCATCGTTTCCATGTGCGCGGATGCTCACGATCGCAGCTTCTCTCGATGTGAGCGGAGTCGACGGCCATTCGACGAGGATGCTCTGCTCGGAACCGACGGCGTACTCCTCTGTCTTGGGTCCACGTTTGATCCGGATCTCGTACGACCTTTGCGTCCAATCACTGACGCCGCTATCAACGGAAGAATAGAAGCGCCACGAGAGCCTTGGTGTCGAAGTTCCAATGAAAGCTGGACCGGTAAGAGGTGTCTCGTGGTGGTCAGCTGTGAGCTTCGAGATAGTGATGCCTGAGATCGGGGCGGGCATGGTCTGCAAGTCTCGTAAGCATAATCCAGGCTCGTGCATATTTAAGCTCACTGATATTCGCTGAGTTTGAGAGCAAGGTGTCCTGAGGCGGAGTTCAATTCACTGTCTGCGCTCTTGCCCTCCCCTGGAAAGTCGGAAGTTTTGACGCACAGGTTGGATCTAAGCCGATCTGAGGGCGACAGCGCAAGTGATTCCTGGAGTCTCCCTGGAGGGCTTCACCGGGAATGCTTCGTGAGCCGTATTCCATCATGATGGTTTTGTCTCGACGCAGATCACTTATACCACTCCCCGGCCAGTGATCACTCTCAGGCTCCCAAAGATGAGCAGTGGACCCACCTGGAAATCCACGCGGGGCCTCCACCTGGCGCGTCCACTTCGGGCCATCAACAGCCCGTACTGAGGAAACTGGTCCGAGACAACAGCTGCTGTCTATGCGCGAAGCTATAGACCAGGTCTTCTCTCAAGTGCATACCGTGGAGTACGATGTTCTCCATCGACATTGATTTCACCTTCTTACCATGTTGTACTCCCTCGATCACATAGCATAATCCACAGACAGACCATTGATCTTCCTGCGAATCCACAGCTGTAACCAGAGGGTAATTCACCTCTGTGCAATTTTCATATATGCTGTGTATTGCGCTGCACGACTCAGGATGTGAATTCTACATCGGCGGGCTCACGCTCATGTTGAGCTGATCAAGGCGGCGAGCCGTGCCTGTCAATAGATTCACCGCGTCGATCTGCCAAATCTAGTTCTTCTTGGAACGACGTTTCCTCATCTAATGGAAGTCTTAAACGGAAGCCGCTTCTCTCGTAATCACCAGGTGACGCGAGGTGACAGTCGCTTGCCATGAACTTGACATACAACTCATCAGCAGTCACGGCAAGCACAATGACAACGTACTCACGCATTTACAAAGATGGTCTGCGTCGCATCAATGACCAACGCCGGACCCTCGACGACATCCCCAACTTCGAGCTTGTCCAACAAGTAGACGGGCACCTCCTGTCGCGCACCCTTGAGCGACCCGGGCTGCGATACGTAGACGCTCTGATGACCGTTGATTTTCCGCTCGCCGGCTTCGCCTAACAACGGCCTCGTCTGAAGCTTCCGCAGCTCGGCAAACGCGGATTCGCCTAAACTGTCAAATGTCTTGCCGATGCCTTTGACCTGTAGGGTCCCACATGAGCTCCAGTAGCGACCAGGTGAAGCGGAACGTACATTGATGTCATCCACCATCACCCGCGATTCCAGCAGGAAGCCGAATTCCTGCTGATACGCCTTTTTGAAGGCCTCTTCAAAGCCGGCATCCGTCTCGCTACTTATCAAGAGTGCAGTATCGGTCCCGTCGAACCGCATGTTTAGCCGCCGGTCGAGGTGGATTCGGTCATCGGTGAAGCCTTGACGGACGAGTTCTTTGCGGACCGTGTCGGAGAGCTTGTCCAGTTGTTTGGTCAGCGTGGGTAAGGTCTCATCGCCAAAAACGTATGAGCTGGGCTCCTGCGTTTCAAAGACGCTGGGATGGAATGGATAAGCTTTGCGTTTGAAATCCTTCTCGGACCTACCGCTCGGCAAGGTTCAATCCGTAAGCGGATAAAATGGACGAGTACCTGTGTATGAGAATTCGCGAAATGCCAAGACTCTACAAGGGTGTCAGCCGGTGCCTTTGCTTTTTAGCCCTCTCTCCGCACCTCTGCAATTTCACAAGCATGCTGTCCTCCGGCACCGCCAAAGGAAGCGAGGCTACCCAGATTGTCAGCCGAATGAAGCGGTGCTTGCGAAAAGAGCTCACATGTGCTTGGACGTCGCAAATCCCCGCGCCTCGGTCAGCGCGCGGATCGGCCGCGCCATTGCCTCGTTCGCAACCGTCACAAACCCATACATCATCTCATCCAGCGACATCTCCTGGCCCGTCTCCTCCTTGATTTCTTGCAACAGCGCCTGAAACGCGCGCTCCGACGCGCCCGGATCGAGCGGCTCGTTTTCCTTGGGTCCGAAGCAAGAGGGGAAGTAGGCGGGCACGAGTCGCCCGAGGCAGAGGTTGGCGTCGGTGAGCGCGAGCGGTCCTCCTGTACGGTAACACGCCGGACCTGGATGCGCGCCTGCTGATTCCGGTCCAGCTTGGAACATGCCGTTTCGGAATGTCAGGCATGATCCGCCACCGGCTGCAACGGTGTTGATATCCAGCTGCGGCGACTGGATGCTGATTCCCGCCGTCGTCGTCTCGTACACAATCTCATACCGTCCATCATACCGCGACACATCTGTGGACGTTCCACCAACATCGAACCCGATGACGGGCGCGCGTTCCTCGACATCCCAACTCGTTAACGAAAACCCAACGACCCCACCTGCGGGTCCACTGAGAATCGCTTTGAGGCCGCTAAAGTTGGCGAGATCGAGCAGGCCGCCGTCGGAGCCCATAAATTCGACGCGAAGGCTGGGTTCGCCCGTGGAGGAGGGCTGAAAGCCGGCATAGAAGCCGTCGAGGTAGGCGCCGAGGACGGGGGTAAGGTAGGCGTCGGCGGTGCTTGAGACCCCGCGGGAGACCATCTATAGAGGATCAGTGTCGGTCAAGACGCGAATGAGTCGTGTAGCGTACCTTGATCATCGGGAGAAGCTGTGATGACAGCGAAACATGTTCGAATCCAATCTCCTTTGCGATTTCTCCGATCGCCATTTCATGTTCCGGAAACGTGTACCTGTGTAGTTCGTCAGCGGGAACACCATGGTCCTGATTCGACATACGAATGCGCCAAGACGACCGCAATCGAGCGATAACCCGCTTCAAAAAGCTTCTCGAGGTCCCGCCTCGTGCGTTCCTTGTCCAGCGGCACCATGACATGCACGGCCTCGCCACTGACACCCTTCACGACTCTCTCCCTCTCCCGATCCAACTCGGCATGCGCCCCGGGCCCCGAATACGCCTTTTGCACCCGATCACCATCAAACACCACCGCGTGCGCCGCCTGCTCGGGATCCGAGGTGAATCCGACCAGCGTCACACGCTCGGCGACCTCGACGACGTCCGTGTAGAGCGGGGCGGGTTTCCGGATGTTGAGGTCGAAGATCCGCGGGCGGGCTTGGTTGCCTATGCTGAGGAGATCACGGAAGCCTTGTCTGATAGGAAAAGGTGAGCGGGGACCTGAATGAAGAGGGGAGGAGGCGTACGTGATCAGGAGGGCGTGTTTTTCGCCTTTGCGTTCAAGAAGCGCGTTGGTGGCGACGGTCGTGCTGAGACGAACGAATTCTGCAGGAAAGGATCAGGGTGAATCTTGGACGAATCGTGGATGGACTTACCTATTTTATTCGTCGGAAGGAGGCTTCCCCGCTCGACCTTGTCGCCCGTCACCATCTCGAGTATCCGCCGGATTCCCTCTGCATTTCGTCAATGGGACGTTCCCTCGCCATGTAAAGCCATTTCTCACCCGTTGGAGCATCCTTGTAGTTTGTCGGATCCACAGATAATAGCTTGGCAATCACTTCCTTTCTGTCCCTGCCCTCGGAATCGGAATCGGGATAACTCGCAAAGACATCGGTGAACGTTCCTCCCTGGGGAAGAGGTCAGCTTTTACCCCTGCACGGGAAAGTGATGCTCACCCTGTCGATGGAGATACGGATGCTGTGGTCTGGAATGGAGGACATGGTTGGTGACTTGTAGAATGACAGGTAGTGGACATGTGGCTGAACTGAACCCATTCACCTGGCACGAGCGAGCGATATGAGTGGGAATGGGAATGGCAGGCAAGACACGCGATCGGCTTGGCTTCGGACATGGCCGCCAGCCGAGCCGAAGTCCGGTCCGTCGTTGCGTTTGACTTTACCTTACTCCTTCCTTTTGCCAAAAGACCTCGCTCCGGACGAGCGCGCACAACGAAAGCGCGACAGAGCTCATCCTTCTCGCTCGACATCTGCATTAGTCGATCGCAACGTTCCACCATGCCCGCCCTCGCCGATACCACCCTCGTCATCGCGAACGATGTCCAACGAAAGTCGATATACCACAACATGTGGCAGAACTGGGAAAAGCCACGAGGAGCAACAGTCGAGGTCAGTCCCCCTCCTTTCTGCGTGTCCATCTGACGTTGATGGAATCGTCGTTCCGCAGCAAGCATCCGCGTACTTTGATCGTGTGAACGAGATGGTGCCGTCCTTGGACGGAAGGGCGGTTTACTGGTGAATCGACTGGTCGTGAGATATGGATTCGTTGCTGATGTCACATTAGGGCTCTTGTTGATCGCGCAGACCCGGAAGGATCTGAAGTTCTCGCTTCGACCAAGACGTGAGTCGTCCTCTACCCCTTGTATGCGCCTTCTGACCCGCGGGCAGACTTCGACGAGACGCCAAAACTTGCAAAGACGGAAAGGAGTCCGACGTGATTAGCTACGTGATCACGGCCGTCGTCGTCCCTCCTCACCACCGAAGTAGGTTTTTCCTTCTACCTCGTCGTCAAACAGGCTGACGGGAACGTGCAGAGAATGGCTACGCAACCCACATGCTCTCCCTCCTCCACTACGCCATCTCCATTCCATCCACCCTTCCGCCCTTCCCGACCGCGTGGGGCGCCCCACCACAAGACACCGTCCGTCCGCGCGACGCAACGTTCGCAACCCTCTGGTCTGACGTAGGGCCAGAGTTTTATCGCAAGGTCCTCGTCGGCCAGGGCGACGGCGCGCGCGACGGATGGGTTATGCAGTGGGATGCGCAAGTCAAGTGGAATGTTGAGCCTTCTGATGCCGCAGAGGAGTTACCGAAGGGATGGCGCGCCCTGGACGAAGTGACGGACATTCCGGCAGATGTGCTTCCCCAGCAGTCCTCCCGATACCTGGAAACCGCCACAAAGAGGCTACCCGCCGACTCAACCCTCGCCTACGACGCCCCAACCTCGCCCGGCATCACCCACTGGATATCCCGCTTCAAGCGGTTCTATCCCGCCCACCTCTCGGCCCCAGGGCAAGTGCACCACGCCTACCTCCACGAATCCACGCACCCACCCTCGGTGATCACCCTCGTTCCCGTCTTTGATCCGACCGAAGACGCCGCGACGTTGATCGTTTCCTTCCTCGGTATCCCCTCCTCCGACTCGGCCATCGCGGAATCAACGTACGATCTGATAACGCGACAAGCGGCGCGGTACGGCTGCGCGCAGGTAGAAGTATGGGAAGTGCCGGAGGATGTCGTCAAGGTGTGGCAGGCACGGTCGGGCGGCAAGGTGAAGCGTGCGAAGCGAAAGGAGCATTTGGGAGCGATGGTTTGGTATGGCGAGGAGCCGGTGGAGCGGGTCCGGGCGGTCGGTGGGGAGTAGTAGGTCGCCTGAGAGTGGTTATCTGAAGGTTGCTGATTTTTTTCGGGCAGTTATTCGTGGGCATAAATGGCGGGAAAGCCACCGAGGTTAGAGCATCCAAGACGCCGGGCATATAGAAGTCTGCGGGAATACGATCCCTTTCTGATATATCCGACGAAGCAATGTAGATTTCTCGAGAGCTGTCTGTCCCAGTCAGCCTGCACCCGAGCGGATTCCGCAACTCGTACATGGATTCCAGCTGCAAGGGCCTGTGCGCAGGACGATCTCCAGAAGGATTCCCCGGCGAGTAGGTTCCCGTCTTTTCGCTTATCATGACAGCGCCATGGCGAATTGACGCAAAGCTTTGAGTGGTACTGACGCACAATGAGAGTTGAGAATCATGGCCCAAGGTCTAGCAGTTGCAGGCCTCATCGTGGCCCGCAATGCTTTACCTCCCGAGACGGAGCCGTTCGTTCTTGTGCCCGTCACAAACACAACAAATGTCAGCATGTTATGTCGGACTATACGGATCTCTTCCTCTACATCACTACGTACTTTCTTTCTCGGCGCCTTTCAATCGCCTCAACGCCTTATCACCGCCTCGACCCTCTTTTCGCTACCGTTTCAATTTAGCCGGAAACCGTAGCAAAGAGGATTTTTCTCTCTGGTTGTGGACAGTCGAGTGGCTTCGCCACCGTCTGTAGGATGAGTATATAGGAGATAGTCGTCGAGCGACTGTCTTGCGATCCTGAGGTTCCTCCACACCTTATTCACTATCTTCAATACTGAATGATACAACGTTGTGATCTTCTGTCAGGTGAGTTGCATTTTCAGCTACACACGTTATTCGCTATCCTCAAAACTGAATGATACAACGTCGTGATCTTCTCTCCACAAAATCGTACACCGGAAATAGAAATCCCTTTGACTTCTCGCACTCATACGAGTATTTCACGAGGATCACGACGTCAGCCCTGCTATGGCTTAGCGACCGAGGGGTACGGTTTTTGAACGAGCATTTACGTTCCGCAGTTGCGGTTCATGATCACCAATCTCGTCATTCCCCTTCGGTACGCCTCGAAGGACTTTCCGTCATCTCGGAGCCCCATGGTGCCTTCTTCACACCATACCTTGAGACACCATCATGCGCTTTCCCCGACTACAGGAACCTTTTGAAATGCGAGGGGGTCGTGAATGCACGGCAAGGAGACTTTTCATGATGGGCATGATGGGACCGTTGCCGCGTGAGGAATCGGACCTAACAACGGCACCCCGAACCGGCGTTCCGGATCAAGCCTTGTGCACGTCTTGATGGGAATCCTCTTTAGCGCGAGGCCTCTCGATGATCATTCATCAGATCACGTACGCAGGGTATCGCCCCATCCGTCGCTGCTCAACTCGTTCGCATCCGCTGGAATCCCGCGTTGCCTTTCATGCAGGTGATCTTCCGAGGAGTGAATATCACCCGGTTTTTGCGTGCATCATCCCGCCTAAGATGGGCGGGCAAAAAAGGCGACAAGGGATCGTTGCATGCGTCCAACGAGGGGTATCCTGAAGGTGATGGTGGGATCAGCTAGCTGCTGATTTGCGCGTAACGGTTGATGGTGAATGGGTGAATAGTACCATCGTCTCGTCGTGACGCGCTCCCTCTCCCTCTCCCTCTCCCTCTCCCTCTCCCTCTCCCCCTCTCTGCACGCGTCTTTGCATCCGCGCTTCTCCGATCCCGGCTTCCTTGCGTCGTTCGCTCGGTCGGTCGGTCCATTTCCCTTTCAACGCATTCCGTCCGTCCTCTTTCCTTTTTCCTTTTCCTTTTCCTTTTCCTTTTCCTTTTCCTTTTCCTTTTCCTTTCCTTTCCACTCCACTCCCCTAGTCCCATCAACCATGCTTCGTCCCGGCGTACAACAAAACGGCCACTCACCCGACCCCGCACCCCGCCCTGCACCATTCGCCCAGCCCCAAGCGGGCATCCCGATGGTCATGATCACCCAGAACGGCCAACGCATGGTCATGCCCGCGAGCGAATGGCATCGGATGTATGGAGGAGGAGGTGGCGGCGGCGGAGAGGTGAGGCAAGGACAAGCGGTGCCCGGGCCGGCGGTGCATTCGTCGCAGCAGTTTATGCAGCAGCAGATGGCGCAGCAGCACCAGATGCAGGGTATGCAGCAGCAGCAGCAGCAGCAGCAAGGGGGGAGAATGGTCATGGTGCCGTCTGGGATGCAGGTCTCGAGTGCAGGGATTCAGGGTGGCGGGATGCAGCAGTTTGTGCCGGGACAGGCGCCGAGAGGTGGTGGGTGGCAGCCGCAGGGGATGCCGGGACAGTCAGTACCGCAGCAGAATCCCGCGCAGGGGCATGCCGGGAATGGAATGATCGGGGCCCATCCGTCAGGGAATCCGCATCAGGGTCATGCGCCGAATGGGAACCCGCCGCACCAGAATGTGAACCAGAACGCGCATCCCAGTCAACCGCCGCATCCTCATCCGCCGACGCACCCTCATCCGTCGCATCAGATGCAACAGCAACTCCCGCACGGGCAGCCCGTCCGGCCGACGATCACGATCCCCGGTTCGACGAGCCACGATTCGGGACACGCCAGCGCAGCGGAAATGGATCCGCGCGGAATGACGCCGAACGGCCCATCCGCGCAACAGCAAGTCCACACGCCCGTCTTTCGTACGCCTCAGCCGCCAAGTCTTCTCCCGCCATCATGGAACAAACCGCCCACGACGACCTCGAATAATCCACCGGGCACTCCACACAGCGCCGTCGTCGCGCGCACGCCCGGATCCGCGGGCGGGCCGCAAGGTGGTCAGCCGGGCAAGATTGCGTTCCTCCCGCCACGGGCAACCACATCACAGCACCAAGTCCAGCTGCACCCGCACCCGCACGCGCACCCGCACGCGCAACATCCGCCGCAGCAAGGGCACCCGATGGCGTCCCCCGTCGCGGCCGGGTATGCGGTCCAGGGGACGTCGGCGCAGCCGATTGATATCGATCGTACAGAGCGGGAAGGCTCGACGGCCGTGCCCGTGCCCGTGTCCGTGCCGCAGAGCGCGAACGCCGCGCCAGGGGTCCCCTCGACGCCGGTATACCGCATGCCGAGCGCGAGCGTCGCGGGCACCCCACACGCCACTCCCTCCGGCGCAAGTCTCGCCCTGCTAAACGTCCAAGGCATGGCACCCGCCCGACTCGCTCCGGACCAAACGGCGCAAACCGTCTACCTGCCCAACGGCCAAGGCATGGTCATCATGCGGCAAACCCCGCCCTCGCCACAACGTCACCACCCGGCCGCCGACGTCCAGCAGATGCAGGAATGGCGGCGCGGGGTGATGATGCCCGGGATCGAGGCGGGCCAGGCGCAGTGGGGCGAGGTGCTCGACGTCGGGGGGTGTCTTTTGCCGGGGGAAGTGACCAGCCGGTTGGCCGAGTTTGCGTGGGCCGTAAGGGAGACGTCGGTGGTGAGTCGAAATGTCCGGCATGAAGGTCAAGGATGTCGCTGACCTGATGTAGGCGGGGGATTTGGCCGCATGGAAGGCGCTCGTCGGGCGATTTTTCGCCGTTGGGGCGGCGACGTATTACACGTTGACGCACCAGGGGAATCAATCCGTCAAGACGTTTGGTAGGTACGGTTCTGCTGTGCAAGATTCGTGCTAACGCCGCCTAGACATCCCGCACTGCTCGCTCGCGCGCTGGTTCAACACCCTCTTTGACGCCGACAACACCCTCGTCGCGCTCGAGATCCACGACCCGGCCGAGGAATACGTCCTCGCCGACTTTACCGATTCCACGCACGCCCAGCTCGTGCGCGGGACGCGCGTCGACTCGCAAAACGTCGCCTGGATACACCGCAACCGCGAGACGGGCCACATGATACGTTCGCGCGGCACGCTGCGCGCCATCATGACGCCCAATTTCGTCGAGGGCGTGCTCAAGATGGAGCGGCTCGAGGTGTTTTACCAGTTTGCGGAAGAGTATGTGCCGCGGCAGGCGCATGAGGCCGCGGGCGTGGCTGTGTCGCCCGGAGGGGAAGAGCGCGTGGAGCAGGTGGCAGGGTTCGAGAATATGGTACGGCGGCGGAATGTCAAGATTGCGGATATGCCGCCGCCGCTGGGTCCGTATGGCGTTTCCGAGCGAGTTTTGCGGTTCCTCGAGGTATGTTCTCGGCATCTCCGGTCGGCACGCGCTGATTCCTGCAGCTCGCGACGACCATGCTCTCCTTGCGGACGCTGATGGAGCGGAGCTTGGCGGAAAAATCGAATCCGCGAGGTAAGTCGTCCGCTTGGCAGCCCGTCCTATGCTGACCCCTCGCAGACACGCTCAAACGCGCCGCCGAGGACGCGCGCAATACCTGTGACGGCAGCGACTCGGCCGAGACCAAGAGCATCATCGGAACCCCGGCGTCGAACCTCTTGACGATCAACGGCACAGTCTCAAACCTCGGCGCACCGGACTCGCACGAGACGCACCTCGATGCACCTTGCGATCCCTCTGCGACGCCAGCGCGGCCAACCGCTTCGCCACTGCTGTCCGTGCCCGCTACACCCAAAACAAAACAGCTGCCACCCCCGCCACCGCATTCCGGGCCGCCATCGGCCTCGACGGGCACATCGACGGCGCTGCCCTCGCCCTCGAGCAAAGCCATGCCTCCGCCGAAACTCGTCGTGACAAACCTCAAGCGCAAGAATCCGGGGCAGACGACCGTGTCGCTCGACGAAGAGGCCGGGCGGCCGTCGAAAAAGAAAGCGCCGAGTCCGAATCCGAGAAGGAAGAATGGGGAAAAAGCTCATGAAGAGGCGCTGATATGACAGCGATACATGTATCTATAGGTGGTACAACCTTATCTGTCATACACCTGGCGGGCGAGCTCGAGCAGAGCAGACGGCGTCGGTCGGTTCTCGGGTTCGGGATTCACCATCTGGCGCAGCCATTCCTCACGATTGGATTTAGGGTATGGTACCCCTGGACTCGACTCCCGCTTAGGGGTAGAAGGTGCATCAGGTGCCGCCGGATCCGTCCTGCGTAGCACAACATCGCTAGACGGTGTGCGTGCCAATATTGGCCGTACACTGGCCCGTCTCCCCGGCTCTCGAAGAGATTCCGAACGGCGGATACCGTCGCCGAGGGCAGATTGAAGCCGCAGTGTCGCGGGCGACAAGGGCATCTCGTTTGACATCTGTCTCGCTTGCCATTCCCAGAAATTCCCCTTGCGAACGTGGTACATGAGCTCGACCGTACGCAGCCCTACGTACGGCTCTCGACCGGTCATGCACTGACGCATGGTCACGCCGAACGCAAACATATCCGAGGGAAAGGAGAATGCGCGGTCCGGCGAGGGATCTACGATCTCCGGGGAGGCATACGCGACCGTGCCGAGGCCGATACCGTCGCGCGGTGGTTGACGGCGATCAATTCGCATGGCCGAGCCAAAATCACCGAGCTTGAGGTTGTAATCGTTGTCGAGCTATACGCACGGTTAGTTATTACACCTTGGCTACGGCCGTCATACGCACAAGAAAGTTGGCGGGCTGTGATGCTGTCAGTGTATGCTGCTTTCGGTCTCCTTCCGGACTCACCTTGATATCATTGTGCAGTATTCCCTTCTCCTCGCACCACGCCAAAGCGGCCAGACCCTGCTGAAACCAAGTCGACCAGACCGTCTCGTCGACACCTCCCTCTGCCTCGGGCGTCTTGAGAAATGTCGCCATGGTTCCATTGCCGCAGAATGGTAATAATAGAATCGGTCGATGGGCTGGCATAGAAGTAGTTGGCGATTTGGCCTCGATGACGCTGCGTCCCAGGTATCGCAGCATCGCCGTGGTCTCGCTGGCGGACCGACGGTGGCTGGCGTGAACCGCGCGTACAGCGCCGCCTGTCGGACCGTTAGAGGCAATCCGTGTTGGCGCCTTGGTCAAGGTGTTGCTTCTGGTAGGCGTCTGTACGGCTGAAGCAGGCTGTGATAGATCGTATATCGACATTGAAGGCACCGCTTCGAGGATGGCATCATTCACAAGCGCGATGCTCTCTAGGATGTACGGTCGCCCATCCACGCGCGCCGCATTCATATCCTCATGAAGATACCGTAGTACCACATTCTCTTTTTCGGCCATATCAACAGACTCGGGATCAGCATCAAAGACTTTTGCTGCGCAGAGCGTCCAGCCTGTTGTTGCAGTGTGATAGGATCCCAGAAAGACCTTTGCATAACGTCCGTATCCGACCAGCCAGGAGCGTGAACTGATATCGGCCCGCACACGCAGTCCGGCGACATCGCTTGCCAATGGCGCGTATTCGTTCTCTGTGATCTCTGCACTTTCGGAAAGCAGCACTTCAGCCTTGCGTCTGATGTTGGACAGCGCTCGCGAAGGAGATTGCGCGATAGTCAACGACGACGAGCGAGAGAGTGACAGATGGGATTGCGGGCTTGGGACTATTCCATCCCATCCCGTATGTCCTGAAGTGGACGTTCCATGAGCTTTGCCGTCGAGTTGCTGGGTAAAAGAGGAGAAACCCGTAAGCGCATCCGGCGGCGTCATAGGGGTTGTAGGGGATCTGATAGGGGAGATTGGGCTTTGAGAGAAGCCGCTATCCCTGCCCAAGACGCCGGTTTCGGTTTGTCGAGAAGGAAAGTTCCTATCGGTGACCTGCTCCGTAAAGCTCGTGATAGCGCTGTCGCCGCAGCTCGACGTTGAATCCAAGGAGACCGAGCGGGATGGGCCTGTCGCGTCGGAATGTATTTCAGCCGTCGAGTGATGACGCAAAGTGGATCCGACGCCGCGTTGCAGGTCCTGTTTTTGCCCTGTTGGCCGTTGCGTTGTCGACGAAGGTTCGAAGGACACTTCCAGGGGCGATTGCGTGACAATCATGTTGTCGGTGGCATTACGCTTTCCAGGCGGCGTGATCGTCAGGTGATTGACGTTGTAGATCGTGTCGTTGCGCGACCGGCGTGCTAGACCAGGCGACGTAGTCTGCGACGCAGTGTCCGCCGCGATGGGCGATTTTAGTTGGAATGGCGCACCGAGACTTGATTCGGACATGGCTTCGGCCGAGGCCATTCGAAGTGGAGAGTCGGGAAGTGCATTGCTGACAGCAGGTTGAAGGGTCGATCCCATTTTCCCCCTGGCAAAGTTTGGCAACAACTCGTTCGCTTTCTCTGACCCTGACCCAAGCGCTCCTCTAGCCCTTCCCATTGCGGCTGTTTCCTGCTGTTCCTCTCCCGCTCCCTTCCATTTCCAATCCGTGGAAAACAGGTCGTTCCGCGATCGTCCTCCGGGACTGGTAGTCCTGGCGGGACTAAGTCGCGTGTTGAGCGTGGCATACTCACTCGCGAGCGTCCTTTCCTTCGTATGCTGGGCCGAACGGTCCTTGCCAGAATTGAAGCGACGCCAGAAAGGATCCCCCGTGCTGTATTGAGACATCACCGTTTGTGGTCCGTGTTGCCGTTAAAGAGACGCGGTACTCGCAAGGACAGCGGATGCATGCTCTGTCAAAGGCCGAGATACGGGCGGGCGCAACGGACACTCGGACAGAAACGCGATAGGAGTGATCAGCCCTCTTGTTCATGTGCGTTTCAGGTTGCGACAGGGAAAGTAAGGCGTCGGCGGAATCTCCGAGCGATCGAACGAAACACGTGGGCCGTTTCGTCATTCAGGATCGCGGGGTAGTCACTCGACATTCTCGTCATATGAATACACCTCAAAGAGCTGCTCGAAGCTGTTCGCGAAGACATCCGAGAGAAGTCAGGCTGGAGCCGGTTATGGTCGAATCGCCATCTGAACAGTATCGGGCTTGCGGACATTTTGAATTCGGGCTATTGAAGAAGCCATCGAAGAGCTATTCTGACAACCTAAAAATAGCGGATCATCTGGCCAGGAATTGTCAATTTCGGAGTTGATAGCGGAAGCTGAGTCGGTACGGAATCACGGATCACAGAGTCTCAAGACGGCGGGATGACGGATGGCCGGGCTGAGTTTGCAGGTTGTGGTAATCTGTTAGGCTATTCTGCAACGCTTGAAGAGCAACATATATATCCAGAGTAAACCCGAGGCCGCGATTGCATCCTCATATCCAGTTCGTTTCTCTCCATCGAGGCGTTCTATTACGGAAACCACTCATAACGACACTTCCACGGCTTTAACACGATGTCATTAACTTTACCCAAGCTTGGATCTCTTCACGACGCCGACCCCGCATTTCCCTCGTGCCATCTTCATGAAAAGGGTCGCAGCCTTCAAGAAGAACCCGCAGCCACGTCCAGTGCATCGTCCATCGATGAAGACGACAAGCAGATGGTATGTTCTGTTCTCGCACACACACCTGGTGCTTTGTGTCTCAATACGGTCTTTGAAGGCGGCCTTTGGCTACAAATCTCAGCTCGCTCGACGATGGCACTCGCTCGAGTCTTTCGCGGTTTCTTTCTGTGCGATGTAGGTCTTGCGTTTGCGATAGGTCTCTATCCCTCGACTTGTGTGGCGTGGCTCACTCGAGTCCTTGCATCGCAGGAACTTTCTCGGTGCAACCGTACGTATACCGTGACGCGAGGTCTGAGGGGAAATAATCACGCAAGGCCACCGCTGACGATTCTCGTCAATCAGAGAGGCACTATCTTCCTCGGTGTCCTCGCTGGTGGACCGGCAGCTGCTTGGTCAGTATGCGCTTGTTACTACCAGCCTCTTAGCCCGAGGAACAGATACCCGACACCGCAGCATTACGAAACACCACGACTGGTGATATGACAGATCTACGACAACAGCCAAGAGGTGAATATCTCGCTCAACCAACCCAGTGCCTCTCCCGTCTTTGAGAAAGGGAGGTACAGCACCAACAGAGATGAAGACAGCGACTTCGACAACGATCTGCGATGCAGACACATCCAGACCACAGTTGAAGCAAGAATCGGAATGGAAGAAGAAGAATGGACGAACGCCTACAGCTCGATGACGACAATTTTCGACAGATGCGACACGCCTATCATCACGTACTCCAGGTTGCGAACGATCTCACCCATATATATACAAACAAGTGATCAAGTGACATCTCGCCGCTCGATACGCAGTCTCTGCCGGAAAACGTTACACCCTCGATGTTCCGAAAGAAGATCAGGAGGGATTGTTGTTGTCTCATTGCTGGTCTAGTTCTTTCCATTCTTCTCCTCTCCTTCCTGCTGTCGTTCGTGCGCCACCTTTCCCAAGCATGCTAGACGCCGCAAGGCATAATGTCTAAGCGTGATTGGGCAAGCTCGCGCATGTCGTCTTCATCTTTCGTCATGGGTACGGGTGCTCCTTGGTTCTCGTGCTATACTTTCCCATTCCAGGCGGTCGACCCGTCCGAGTTGGGAAAGTCGGCGAGAGAATCAAGGTTGGCTGAGATTATACCGTCATATCACCGGATCGTTGGTAATGCACGCGTCGGGATCCTATGACTCTTTCCCTCCCTTTCTCATTATCGACTGCGTCGCCGAGGGCACCGCTGACGGCCTTTTCTTTCAGGTCATCTTCTTTGATCAGTTGGATCTTCATGGGTATTACCGCGGCGGTGTGAGTCTTGCCAGAGCGCGCTTGTCCACGAAGTCTCACCGAGCTTCACTCCGGTAGACTGGCCGAGATTTGTGTGCGTCCCCTCGCCAGGTACAACCCAGTTGCGAGAATCATTGACCGCTCGTAGTCGGCGTTGCCGCTCTCTGGCTCCATCTACATCTGGGCTGCGGAAGCCGCCGGTCCGAAACATGCCAGACGTAAGTGCTAAATATTGCAGGATGATCCCAAGCTAATCGTCATGCAGTCGTCGGTTTCGTTGTTGCCTGGTGGGCTTGTACCGCTTGGTACGCTTCAACATGGGTGTCGATATCGATTCCCGCTGAGTTTTTGCTTCAGGATGACTTTCGTTGGGTCTAGTATGCAAGGCATCGCCTACTATATCCTGTCTCAATTGGTCGTCTGGGAAGTCGACTTTCCGGGAGGCGTCGATATCAACAACGTCAAGTTTAGGGTCGTGGTCTGGGCCGTTTCCGAAGTACTGCTCATCATGGTCGTCGCGTTGAATTACCTACCTCGTATGTACCAAGCGCTGATCAATGATCGATGCTGATGCCTGCACCAATCATTCAGCCAAAGCCTACTCTCGGGTCTTCAAGTTCTCCATGTGCTTGATGTTGCTCGATTTTGTCCTCTGTACCATCTGGCTGCCTGTAAGTGCTCTGGCCAATGACTCCTTCGGATTCTGAGAAAAGTCTCCAAAGATTCGAGTCCATCAGACTTACGGATTCCGAACGCCCAAGGAAGTGTTTACCGGGCAATGTGAGTCTAAAGCAACCTACATCTGACTCCACAACTGATGAGAGCCGTCAGACAATGGTACTGGTGCTCCCGCTGGCTGGAATTGGATTCTCTCTTTGTGCGGCATCACCGTTGTGTCTGATGCGAGGACCAGCTGACGTCGCTCATAGCTTGTACGGGACCTCTTCTGTCGTTGGATTCGACGCAAGCGGACACGTCGCCGAGGAGCTCAAGAACGCCAGGTACGATACTTATTTAGTCACGACATTGCCGGCTGACAATTTGCCTCAGCACTGTCGCGGCAAGAGGCATTTTGCTAAGTCAACTGGTCACCGGCGGCTGCGCATTCGCCGCGACCATTCTCTGGCTGTTTTGTACTCCTCCGCTGGAAGTCTGGTTCGACTTGTATGCACCCCAGCCTTTCGTCCAGGTAGGCCGTTACTGCACCAGATCGCTAGATTCTACTGATTTTGCCATAGATCTACGCCCTCGCGCTGGGTAAAGGTCCATCGGTGTTTATGACGATTCTGGCGGTCGTTGGACTCGTCTTGAACGCCAGTATCGCCACGGTCGCTGCCTCGCGTCTCGTCTTTGCTGTCGCTCGGGATGGAGTCTTGCCGTTCTCCTCGTGGGTCGGGACCGTGACCGATGACGGGAGGCCCAAGAACGCCGTCACAGTCATGTACTGCTTTGGCGCTGTTTTGTTGTGCACGATCTTGCCGTCGAATGTGGCGTTTACCTCGCTCGTGTCCGCCGGTGGTATCCGTGAGTTTACTTTATCTACTCACGGCTATCATGCTAAGTTACACTCTGCAGCGACTATCGCTGCTTACGCCTTGATCGCATTCTGCCGATTGGCGTTTACACCCACTTCCTTCAAGAATACTCGATTCGGTCTGGGCGCCTTCGCTCGCCCCTTCTACTTGATTGCCTTCTTGTGGAACGGCCTCGTCTTCGCTGTCAGTAGTGCAGGGTGATGGACCAGCTTGAGGCTGAGCTCTGTTGTTTCAGGTCTATGCTTCCCCCTTTAGCTTTCCTACATCCGGCAAGACATTCAACTATGCCAGGTACGTTGATGGCACTCTGTCCGTCTTTCCTCCTGAACACCTTTGTTCACAGCGTCATCTTTGGCGGTGCCACTATATTTGGCATTCTGACTTGGTGGTTTACGCCCGCCGAGGCATGGCTCGTAAGTCTCACCACCGCATTTCGCGAGAGAGCGACTGAACCCCTGTCCCTCTGCAGCCCAGGAAGAGAATCGACAAAATTGAGGAAGAGACCGAGCATGGTCCGAATGAAGGCTCTCACAAGGCTTAGAGTCGGGGATGGCGCACGAATAAAGCACGTGGAAAAGGAGGCCTTCCGCGCAGCATTATGGAAGGGAATTCCGCCGTAGCAATTCGAACCCAAAGGCGAAGATAGATAGACATCAAAAAGCGCGAGCGGATTGTAACTTTCAACAGTTTCGTCTGAATGGAAAAGCGATATTTTGAACTGCATAGACTTGCGAGTTTGGCAATATCAACGCGCGCGAGCTAAGGGATTCGTTAGCTGACGCGGTATTGCTGCGATGGCATGGACGGATTTCGGTGACGATCGGCGTGATATGACTCGTTCGCGAGAACGTCTTATGCCCTGTGCGAGGTAATGAGGCATGCCGACCATGTTCCCACGTCTGAAGCCGCAACATGAAACGCCAAAGAGGCCATCTAGTCAGGAGAAATTGCGGCATACCCCTAGTGTATACTAAAACAAAAGGCGCGTCTCTTTTGGTACATTAGCGCAACACCTCGAAAATGTCTCACCTACACGGACGCGAGGCAACTCTGGCCTGGACGGAATTGCGGAATCATCATCATCGACGTCGACTTCACCGTCTGCGACGTTGCCCGCGGCGCCTTTTCCCGCTTTAGCGATCCAACGTCCTCGTCAAGCCATCTCCTTCAAGTCTTCTTGAAACCCTCTTCAACTCATCAAAATGTGCGTTTCTTCCGGCAGACCTATGACTTTGTAATGCGGGGACATTGACGGATCTGTGTTTGCGTTCTAGGGCTCACTCCAACGTTTGGTTCTCCCACCCCCGAAACTACGGCAAGGGCTCTCGACAATGGTATGCAGGGAATAGCGGAGCAGGAGGGTTGGAATGGAAGGGCTGATTGGTATTCTCTGGATTGCGTTTCGCTTAGTCGAGTTTGCGCTCACCAGGCCGGTATCATCCGGTAAGTAAATCCCGCAGTGATGGGTGTTGTCCGTCGCGATCTGACGGAATTGTGGCCTCTCTTCCCTCCGATCTCGTTCTTCGTCCGTCCGTCACTCATCGGTACACCTCAATATATCCTTCGAACAATTCCGCGAGTAGAAAGTACGGCATGAACATCTGCCGACAGTGCTTCCGTGAACGATCCGCCCAGATCGGTTTCGAGAAGGTGCGTTCTTGGAACGCTTCCTTGCTGTTTGACTCTCTGTTCGGGCAACTAATCCGATCACCTTTTCTGTCTCATAGCACTAAATGCGCCAAGCGACCTCGCCTACTGCCGAAGCCGCCTGAACCACCGGAATACGTTGGAAAGACGGACGGATCAGGACAGAGGAGAGGGTGTAGTTGTATTGGTTATGGGTGCATGACTATACAAGTGGTGCCGAGACAACGCTGGAGAATGCAGAGGACGTCGAGGGGATGCGAGAGCGGAATGGAGTGACGGATGGATTGCAGGATGGAATGGATGGGATTCAAGATGCGGATGGGCGCTCGTCGGGAATTCGGATGGCATGGAGAAGGATGCGTGGAAGACTCGGCAGACCGGACGCGACTGCCCGAGAGTCTGTGGCACGACCGTATGACGGATGGCGCCGGCCAACGACTTTGACGGTATCACGAACATGCCGCCAGCCCGTGCCGAGTGCGATATCGGCAGCGGTACGCTCACTTGCGCAGACAAGTCATATGCGAAGCGGGAGATCTCTTGAATTGAGTCTCGTCATGCCAACACCTGAGCACACACGTCTGCTGTGTCACCAGCACGAGGGTGGACTGCAGCTCTGGCTGTCTTGGCCAGTAGGGATATCACCGCCCGCACGAGATCTGTATCATGCATTGTCGCTGGACACAGCACGTTGAGACGCGGAAATAGTCCCCTGAAGGTCGTGAGCTCGTGAATCGTGGAGACAGCTGTGAAGACCAAGTTCCCATGGACGGACTCTACGAGATGTTCATACGAGCACACGCTGTGCAACAGACTCGGAAGTCGGCCCTGACGTAGTGGCGGAGCATACAGGCAAGAGCGTAAGAGCATCGAAGCAACAAGTTGCAAGCACCGAGTCATGTTTACACGTCATTATATCCCTTCTCGATCACCCTGAAATTTCGGTTCACTCGAGGCCCTCAGCGCGAGGCAGATATAAGCTTTGTCCGTGCGTGTTCTGCAACTGGTATCCTGGGTATTCACCCCGTCATTCAAGCAGGTGAGCACTCTTCCCACACCTTTCTACCACTCCGGCCAGCGGGCTCCCAAGGACGAAACCAAATCCAATCACGCCATAGCCCAGGGAGTCGCCAAAACGACTCTAGACTGTTCTCGATCCCCGCCACTTTCCGCTAGTTTCCTGCAGAACTCGTTATGATTCTACTTGGGGAGCGTCTCTAACGTGGAGGGCGGGGGGCGGAACGTCGATACTGGCGCATTGAGGGTTCTTTATGTCATAGTTACACTGAGGGAAATTCCCCGCTGGATGGATGGATGGGAGGAAGCGCGATATGTGGAATTCGTGCTGATCAACCTTCTTTCTAGGTCGAACATGTCTTCCGCACCACCGCCGCACCAAGCATCCTCGACCGTGCCAACGCCGACGCAGACCGCATCCGGCACTCCAAACCCGCAAATTCCGGAACACGACGCAAGCCGTCCACGGACACCGCAGGAAGCCGAACGATTCTTCCGTCGGATTGCATTAGAGAACCAGCCGCCGAGCAGGACGATGCGCTGGCTGAGCATCGGTGGATGGGTCGCGGGTACCTGTAAGTGTCCATTCTTTTCGTTCTGTAGGACGCCTGATTCCGCGATCAGTAGCGCTCGGCGGGACGTCAGGACCCGTTGCGGTCTTTCCAGGACGCCGCGCCGCTCTCCCGTTGTATCTACGTTACACTATATCATGCCATATGTCACATGCTCATCACTTCGCGTGTCCTGTTTGCATCAGTCGCCGCTGGATACATGGTCCTCTACGCAGACTTTGGAGACCGTGAACACGTCTTTTCACCCGTGAGACGCAGTGTCCGTGCGTAGGGTGTGGAATACTGATCGCGGCATCCCTAGATCCGGCGTCGATTCGGGACATTCACGCGTTCGCTCACCCACCTGTCGGAAGAGGAAAAAGCCCAACTCGGCATCGCCTCTTCCTCGTCGCGTTCCGTATTTGAGAACCACCGACGCGAGCCGACGATGCGGCAAACACTCGAGACGGAGGGTGAAAAGGGGCAGCCGCGGTAGACAGCTCACATCGAATCCTTGTAGTCATCGGTTGTACAGTATTACAGTTCGAGCCTAGTATCACTCGTGTGTCGGCTGAAAACGGTCGAGCCTGCTACGAACAGCATTGTCTGGTTTCGCGACAATCAGCGGGTTCCGCCTCGGCAATGCAGAGCCGGTTCGAGCGGTCGACAAGCCATGTCTGTCCTGTGATGTGATCTGCGCCGTCAGTCTGCTTGTCGAGCTAACAGAAGTGGTCGAGCCTGTTCGAGCGGTACCAGAGGGCGCGATGCGGGAGGTCGGACGGGGAAGGCCGTTCGATGCCTTGGCAGCCATTGTGGCAGAGGGAGCGGGCATTCTAGTTGTCGAGCCCGCCGCGCTACCCGAAGGCCTGGTTGTCGTGGCTGATGTTCTCGAAGGGATCGTCGACGTTCGCGTCGTCATCGTTGAAGAGCTGCTTCCCGGGCGAGCAACCGGCAGCCGTCCAGCCGCAACTGGCCTCGACGGAGCGGTCGAGGAGGACCTATCGACAGCGCGCGCCGGCGCGCTCTGCTGACTCGTGACCGGCCTGAACCCGGTTCGTTGCCTTGGTGGTGACTTTGGCTTCGGTACAAGACTGACGCGCGCCTTGCCAGCCGCCAAAAGCTTTTCCGGACTCGTCGCTTGTTTCCTACTTCGTGCGTCGGCATCGCCCACCTTGCCCTGGCCGGAAACTTGTCGAAGGCCCTGGCCGGGCAGTCGGATGCGAGACGTAGCCCCGGTCAAAGGCGTTGGTTTTGCGATTCGAGTAGGCGATGGAGCGGTCTTGCGGCGGTTGGCATCGAGCAGCGTACTGCTTCCGGACCGAACAAGCGTGTCCGACGGCGTCCGCATGTGCCGTCCCGCCACGGACGTCTTCTCGCCGCGATCTTGCGGCTGCCCAGGCGCAAAATCATTCACCGTCGCAGACCGCTTCATCCCCGATCCCGCTACTGCGCCACCCGCCATCCTGGCATTCAAACTCCGTCCGTCCGTTTCTGCTAGCACGCCCGACAAGCTCGACGTGGATGCCTTTTTCGCCGATTGCGGGCCGTACCCGCGCTCCGCCAAGGGCGTTCGCGGGGGCAACGTGGTCGTTCTGTAGTCCGAGCTAGGGTTGCGTTTGTGCGGGGTACGCTCGGTTTCTGCTTGGCGCGTGCGCGGGGTGAACATTGTTCGCGCCGTCGTCGTTGTCCTCGAAGAGCGCGCGGGCGACGCAAGTCGAGCGGGCGGAAGCTGGTTGATTCCCCGACTTGGCGACGCTTCCACGCGTGCCGAACCGGTCGTCGGTACTTTGGCGGGCGAACCCACTCGGGGCAAGTCGGGCACCTTGAACTCGAAACCATCCACCGTTCCGCGCGTTACCGTTGCCGCAGGCGGCAAGGTTGAACCATCAGCTCGAGCGAGCGACACTTCCGGCCTAGCCGAGGCGCTCGCTGGCGCCCTCTTTGGAGAAACATCCCGCGGCAGCTCGGGCACCTTGAACACAAAGTCATCGGCATTCCGGGATTCCGCCGCGGGACCGGTCAATCCCGCAGACGGCAACGGCAAAACGTTGCCCTTGATCGGACTAGCACCCTCATCAGCGCAGTCCAGCCAGCCGACGTAGCGACGACTCACCTTTGATCCTCCTCGCCCGCCTGCTCAACCTGCTGCATAAACGTGTTATCCCCGGCAAGAAGATCATAGTAACTCTCCTCGGCATTCCCCTCCCGCGGCTTGAACGGGCTCTGCATATCCATCAGCATCGACGTATCGTGCAGTGGCCTCGACCGTGACGTCCGCTCCGCCGGCGCGAGGAGCAATGTCACGTCGGCGCAATCCGACGTCAACTTGCGGCTCGTCTTCTTGATCAGCGCCCCGAGATCCATCGTCTGGTCTGCCTCGTCCTGCGCCAACATCCGCCCGTGCGTCGCCGCTGACTTTATCGCCACGGGATCGGTCACGGTGCGTGAAATCGTTCGCCGGCCGCCCGGCGGGTCAACGAGTACGCTCCGGTCCAGCCGCATATCCAATGACGGCATTTCCCCCGTCATCAAGTCTCCCCGCTCTCCCAGTCGGATCATATTGCGTCGCACGGCAGGCGACGACGGCAACACGGTCGATACGTCGCTCGTTTCGCGCATCATTGTTTCATCCGCGACCAAGGCACGCGCGCATCCGAGCTCGGCAAGGTCCACGCGATCAAGCCGGGATTCATTGCCGGTCCCACGCGCGGAAGCGAGGTAGCGTTGAATCGAAGGCGACGACGGCAACACGGTCGATACGTCCGCCTCCTGCCCCTCGACAGCTAGCCAAGCCGTCGTACGTCCCGCCGCAATCGATCCGCGCGGAACAGCGGGCACGTCATCGGGCGAATGAACGATCAGCCTTGGTGCCGAGGCCGACGCATGCGAGGCTTCGTACGCCGCCATCCCCGCAAGGACGCTGAACCCTTGTCGTCGTCGTCGTCGTCGTGGCGTTTCCTCCACGCACGCTTGATCGCCCTCCAAGTCCACGTTACGCGATGGCCCGATCGTCTCCTCGCTCGACCGCATCGCGCGCCGGAAACTCGTATCGTCCGCCATCAGGTCCGTCGTCGTCGTCGTTTCGTCGAGTCCCGTGATCGTGATCTTGGTCGTGTTGGGCAAGTAGCCCGTACGCATGTCTCGATGAGTTGATGAAGCAGGTTTCGTCGTAGGAGAGCGATGGACGTGCAGAGGCGAGGTTGACGCATCGGTGGTTGTGATCGGGAATTCGAGCGGCGGTTCGTGCGGGATGCGTTGGGTAGGCCGCCAGGTCATTGGCGTCCCTTGCCCCTCGCCGCCGTCGTCCGTCCTGACGATCTCGGCCCCGCAATCCTCCTCCTTACGTGGTTTCACTCGTCTCGCTGCGATCATCTCTGCGTTGATTTCGTGCTCGACAGCTCTCACGGTGCTCTCCGTCGCCGTACCATCGCTCGTCGTCGTCGTATGTCGCTGCATCGTCCGCTGGAGGGGCACGGGTGTGACGATATCAACAAGCTTTGCATGACCTCCCACCGCCGACCTATCATCATCCTTTGATCCTTGGAGCTCTTGACGAGACGTCGAACGCAGGTGATCCATGTCGACGCGGGGGTGTGCCGAGGGCGTATCGGGAAGCGGCGGCAAGGTCATCACGTGCGTCGAGGGGATGCTTGAGGCGAGTGATGGACTCGGGGAAAAGGAACGAAACGAAACGAAACGAAACGAAACGAAACGAAACGAAACGAAACGAAGAATCTCGTTCAACTAGTTTCTACCGCGTGCGTGCTTGTTGACTTTGTGCGCCACCGCCCTCGGAAGCAAATCTCACGGGGAGTCATCCCGTCCGTCTTGATTCATTCATTTCCCTGGATTTCCCTTCCATTCCCTTCAGCGACCTACCCTCTCTCCATCCCGCCACAATGCTCCGTCCCCGCCCCGGCGCCATCGTCCGTCTCCTCTCACCCCCTCCCACGCACCCCGCCGCATCCCGCGCAAACCCATCCTTCCCGCTCGACTTTGACAAACGCAGAAAGCGCGCCGGATTCTACCTCGCCTTGGCCGTCGTGGGCGTCGTGTTTTCCTCGACGTGGGTGGCGGCCGGGTGGATGATTTGGTACGTAGTACGGGCGAGGTATTGGGGAGGTTTGTGGGGGCTTGTTGGATTCGTTGGGGTGTTGGGCGCTGTTGCCGAGGTACGCCAATCTCTCCTCCCTCCCCCGCATTCATCCAGCTCACCATGTCGCACTAGATCCTCTTCTTCCTCTACCAACGCTACATTACATCCATCATCCAACGTCCCGCTCCACCATCCACACTCACGCCCGACGAATGCCTTGCCTTTTTCATCAAGATGCTTCAAACGGGCATGCACGACGCCGCCGCCGCCACCCACGCGGAACCCGTCCCCTCTGCCACGGAAATCCACAACCGACTCACCGACGCGATCGACCTCGCGCGTACGGATCCCTCATCCACAGAAACCCCAGAAGACGACACCCCTTCATCCGCGACAACCGCCGTCGATTCCTCGTCACCCACGCTACGCCATCGGAAACCATCCGCCCACACGCAAGCCCGCCCTGCGCAGACGCACGGCACGGCGTCGCCGGTGGGCACGCTTCATCGGTTATCACCCGATGACCCGCGCGCCATTGAATTCCGCGAAAAGATGCGCAACTGGTACGCCTCCCCTTCCCGTTCCCCCCCCCCCCTTCCCTTCGCCCATCCCGGCACTGAACCCGACATCCACAA
The DNA here is from genome assembly GCA_023628115.1 of Naganishia sp. PT2105A-2. Classification (NCBI taxonomy): domain Eukaryota; kingdom Fungi; phylum Basidiomycota; class Tremellomycetes; order Filobasidiales; family Filobasidiaceae; genus Naganishia; species Naganishia sp. PT2105A-2. The sequence continues at coordinate 63,785 of JAMALG010000056.1, read as the reverse complement.
GGTTCGGCCGCGTCCCCTGGCACACCATCACCCGCCGCGCCGTCCTCCACTGGCTCGCCTGGTCATGCTGCAACCTCCCCTTCGACGACGTCGCACGCGACCCCGTACAAATGACGCTCCTCGAGGCATCGCTCGACCTCCTCGAAGCGCGCACGGGAACGACGTTTCCCGATCCCGAGGACGAGGACGAGGACGAGGACGAGGTGGGCGCGGTCGTCGGGCGGAACGCGAGGGGAAGGGTGCGCGATGTCGGGCGACTGATGCGGTTGACGCTCGATCCCGTCAACACGCGCGCGCGGCCGTTGGGGATTTATGCCGCGAGGGCCGGGATGGATTGGTGGTTGCGCCGCGGTGTGTACCGGCGAATGGGGTTTGAGCTGGTGAGTCGTTTTTCCCATTGGGATCTGGTGATCTCGATGCTGATGAGCGTAGTATCGCGAGGGCGATCTCGAGTATGTCGTTTGGTGGGGCTGGTTGGCGCGTGGCTGACGCCCGGTGTAGGTATCTGCTTCGGATGCCGCCTGAATGGACGCCCGAGAAGCAGGACACGCAAGGCTGGGATCCGATCCTGTACATCCACGGCCTCGGCTTTGGCCTCGTCTCCGTACGTTCCAAGACCCCCACGCCACCTGCACACACCTAACGCGCGCGCGCGTGCCTGGCCCCCGTCAGATCCAAAACATCCACGTCCTCCAATCCCTCGTGCACCACCTCCCGCACAGCCCCCTCATCGTCCCGATCCAACCGCACATAAGCATGCACATCTTTCACCCACGACACCTCAAGCCGCCCTCACGCGGCGAAACCACCTCTGCCATCCGCGCGATCTGTGCCCGCTGGGGATTCTGGCCCGCCGAACGTCTATCCCGGGAAAGTCTTGCGCGGCATGATGCGCGTGGGGAGACGGCACAATGTCGGCGCGGGATCGCGGTGTTGAGTCATTCGAATGGAAGCATCGCGCACGGGTGGCTGATCAAGGATTGCCCCGAGATGATCCTCCGTAGCGCGCTCGTGGATCCCGTCGTCTTTTGCCTATGGGAGGGCGGTGAGTCTCGATCGGGTTCGCCGAGTCGGGTGCAAGGGCTGACGGGGCGGAACGGGCGGAATAGACGTGTGCTACAATTTTTGCTATCGCGAGCCGCATGATGCGATCGAGTTGCTGCTGCATTGGTTCATCGCTTCCGAGATCGGCATCGCTACCAGCATCCAGAGGGTACGTCACTCGTGCCTCAACGGTGGTGAATCGTGGCTCACGAGGGTCCGCGGGTAGCACTTTGACTGGTCAGCAAACACCTTGTTCCACGATGAGATTCCGCATGCCGATGATCCCCGGCGAACGCTGGTGGTGTTGGGCGGCGAGGACGTGATCATTGATGCATGGGTGAGCTTTTCCCCGTCCGCGGTATGCGGGTCGCTCGTCGCTGATGTATCGTGCAGCGAGTCAAGGGATATTTGAATCGACGTAAGTGCCTTGTCTGCGAGTCTGTGGATGTCGCTCATCATTGTCTCGCAGACGGCATGCGGGAAAGTATCGTCTTTGATCCGCTGGCGAATCACGGCGAGGGCTTGCGTGGGGATGCGTTGGAGCGGATCATCAAGTTTCTGAAGGATGAGGCGTAATGGCACGGCGTGGACGACTGAAGCTGATAGAATATCGATCGAGGTGATCGCTCGAAGGCTACTGAGACTGTATCCATAGAATTTCATAGATGATCATAATTCGTGTAGAATAATGGGAAATGTCAAACGCATTGGCAATATGGCCTTTCCAATTGATCGATACGCCAGAGCGGAACAGGTCTGCTATCTTCGATGTAACTACATGGCCGAATGCGTACTATAAGACACGGTGCTATGGCGAAGGCAGGATGAGTTTACCGCTGTGCGACGTCACCCATTCGCTTGCTTAGTCCTGCCAGCGCTTCTTGCCGACTTTGAATTCGAGCGCTACAGAATCCTCGAGGTCGTCTCCCCAGGTGCCAGTCAGGAAGGCCGAGGTTCGAACGATCCGCAAGTCGTGACCGAGACGGTAATCCGGCCGAGCTTGGCCATGTCCGCGACTGGCATGAAGCCGGGCTGCTTAGCGTAGGTTGACTGAAACATCTTGATCAATTCCGAGAGCATTTCATCGGGAGCTTCATTGATCGAGTTGATGGTAAGCTAACAGCATAGAACTTCAGGGAAGTCTCTGGTGGCAAATGTTGGGAACTGCAGAAACCACCGAAATTCGTGAGTCACACGAACCAAGCGAGCAAACATGTCGAACTCACGCGCTCGATCAAATCTGGCAAGCAGTGCGACGGGAGGTGGACAAAGGTATCAGGGTGGAGAAGAAAGCTTCCATGCTGATAGATATGACGGTCGTCGTCATCATCAGAGAAGTCGTCGTAGGAGTCTTGATTCCTTGCAAAGCCGTCTTCAAGAGCTCAAAAATAGAGTCGACCATGTGCCCGAGCGATGCGTCGCTGAGAAGCTCTGGAACACGCGCGAGCATATCTCAGGCTGCGATGACCGAGAAGTGCGCCGGACTCTTTGTCAGGATCTTCCGTTATTTCAAGAAGAAGAGTCGAATTTCCCCTCCTTCCAACTCCAGTGCATCGAGTCGTGCAGACATCCTTCTCCAGAGAGCGTTACGGTTGAAACCAGCAGGGAAAGGGCAGGAATGTTTTGCCGTTGTCGCTTGGCCGCATCGGAGTCTCTAGTACTTGGATAATCCAAAGTTTGGCGTCAACTCGCTTGAAAATGGTAACGTCGAGCTGGTTGATGCGATAAACTGTATTGCGATAAACTGTATCCTTTCTTTCGCCGGTACCGTTGACAGGACCCTTCAACCACGTCCACTGGTTGTCCGTTACCGTAACTTGAATTTTGAGCCTAGGGGAGTATCGACGGCAGGAATTCCGCATCGACATCGAAGTCATGGGTCGCAAGCAGGAACCTATCATTACAAGAAGCTTACAAGTCAGACCGAAATCACCCCTTCAAGTCCCCTGGGGTCTTACTTGACATAGCGCCGATCCTCCGGAAGAGCGCCTAAAAGGTCCTGAAAGGAATTGGACGGCTTCTTTGCGGCATACAAATCCTGCAGTCTGACGGACGACGCAGGAAGCACTCTCTCGTCTCGAAGAAAACCGCTGATCGGTCGCGTCAATAGCGGCGGAAAGGCTTCGATCGGTATCGCCTGGTGCTTTCAGGCATCAGTCCATCGGCAACATTAAGTTCAACCAGAGTTCCGGGCTTGAAGTCCCCCGAGAGAGATTCCGCAATGATCTCGAAGCTTTCAAGCGGCAAGAATTATCTCTAGCCGCAAGCGATCAGTACCCACTACCCGTTCAACATGTCTCGAATGACATACGTTCGAATAGGCGGCTTCTGATGATGGCTTTGGTCCCTGCTGAGTTCAGCTTCTCTTCGGCCTCCTGTCCCGCGTCCATGAGTTTCCCGGCTATTGTCTCTCGGGCTGTATCTGATGGTGACACATCTTCTCGAGTTGAAGTCATGTTCAGACTTGGCAGAGCTGTCGAGCGAGAAAGTACGACTTGCCTTGCTGGATAGCTATTTGACGTCGGTATGTTGGGACTCTGACGCAGGGACGGAATGCGATAAGGCTCACGCGTCAATCTGATGTGTCTATAAGGCTATCTATCGTATACATGATTGCGGCGAAGTCCGTGAGCTGGCCCGTGTGACCAACATCACCTCGCCACATACTCCGATCACTAGTTTACCCCTGAGTTTCAAGCTGATGCCTTGATGCGCCTTTTCCGCTCAAGCGCGTTCCTCTGGTCCTCACTCTGTTCGGCTGGCAATGCCCGCATCGCCGTTAAAACGCACTCCGTCTATTGCGACTGCGGGACAGCCATAGCTACCACCCGACCCTGCCATCTGATTCAGGTTTTCACGCAAAATTGGCGTCTCAGTGGGGCCGAGTCTATCTAAATTCGGGCGGGACTTGTAAGGAAGACGTTCGAATCGATTGCATCACTTGCGTAACAGGGCTGCGGTCTATATGCTATACGAAAGAACGATTGAGTTCAAACCGACAGGTCGCGTACACCATGTCCACTAGGTCGTCTTTCCCGCTGTACGGCGTAGAGGAATTGTAAAACATGTTCAGGTCTCCCGCTGCATCTGGATGATGATCTTTCCTCGGGCCTACGGTACGATTTCAGTATCCTCATCGATAAGATAGTACTTTGTACTCACGCGAGCCGACATCTGCCTCTCATACGCCTTCATGACATCCTCCTTCTCCCATCCATACTCCCCGTCGATCGGCACGTGAATTTGACCGGCGGCAACCATCTCCGCCAACTCGACAAGAGCCTTCTGATCCCAAACCGTACTGTAGATTTGGATTTTTCTCCCGGCACCACCCATGAAGCCAGGCAAGTATGCGAGGCGGAAGAGTCGGAGAAAGGCGCCGATTGCTTGCGCGGTGGACAAGCCGTGAAGGTCGAGACCGATGTTTAGGTAGAGTCGCTTGGGTTTCAGGAACTTGGCGCTGCCATGGTACAGGGAAAGTACGCCGATGCAATCGAATACGAGGTCAAAGGGTTCCATCTTGGCGAGCTGCGATACCAGAGGTGAGGCGGTGTAGTCCACAACCTGTTAATGACAAGTCAGTATATATATAACAGTACGTCCGGTTCTGTGCTTACCAAATCGGCTCCAAGTCCCTCAACAAACTCCCGCTTAGCCTCCGAACAGCTAGCGACCACCGTCGCCCCGCGTTGCTTGGCGATCTGGATGGCCATTGCACCAACCGCACTACTGCCACCATTGATGAATACGCGATCCCCGGCGACAAGCTTTCCGTGTTTGACGAGACCTTCGTAGGCCGTGAGGCAGACAATAGGCATACCGGCGGCTTGGGAGAACGGGACTTTGGCTGGTTTTGCAATGATGTGATCGGACTACCCAGGGATCAGCAAAGGTACAGATAGGCTCTCTCGAAGCGGGGAAGTGCGTACCGCGATATTGACGTATTGAGCGAGAGCGCCTTGACCAGATCGAAGTTTCTTGAACGGATCGAAGAAGCCGATAACCTCTGTCGAGTGATGATCAGCTCATCACGTTTGATTGATCACATGTAGGGACACACCTTGACCCACAGCCCATTCGTTGTGACCATTCATATCCACAATGACTCCGGCAAAGTCGCTCTCGGGAATACCTGGGAAGCGCGCGATAGGCGAAGGGACAGTGCCCATCATCCTGTATCCGACGGGATTGAGAGCGGCGGAGTGGACTAGACACGCGATAGGAGTCAGAGGAGAAGAAATAGGCTTGAAGAGCAGCAACGTACCTTTGACCATGACCTCGTCAGGCTTGGGTCGGGAGACAGGGGCGTTTTGAACGAGTCGGAGGACATCCTTGGGCTTGCCGCGCTTGATCTGTTGCCAGGCTATGAACGGAGATGGATAAGCCTCGGTTTGATATGGGAACATTGACAGTATGCGGCAACTCACCCCTTTGCGTTGTGGGAATACCTTCTTTCATGTTGATGGAATAATCGAGGTAACAGTATTGCACGAATTTGAGACGAGTTGATCAGAATATGGGAACCGCCAGCCTTTAGCAGTTGCGGTATATATCCCTTCTCCGCGTGTATTGTGAACATTCTTGACTCGTCAAGAGCATCTAGCGGTGAGAGATCGGCCAGATGACCGAACCAGCGACAGGTGCCGTCTCCTTTGATTGTATTGTTCCCATTGTCCCAGATTTCCATCGTGATGCTTGCGTTGTTTGCTTGCTCATCCATCCGCTCGAAACTTGCATCCGAGTCACGGCGTCGGACTTGATGGCCGTTTCGAGGGTGAGATACGGTGGTTAGATCCACGGACTGTCGCTATCGTGCAGCAGATTGTCCAGAATCAGGCGAAGCCTAGGCTTTCTGATGTCAGAAAAGCAGCGATATCGATATCGGGATAGCTATTTTCGATAGTTGTCGACGCTGATCCGATCCCGGGGATCCGATGCCCGAGGCGGCTCTCGTCGGGATCTCGGCCCGATTACGACAAAGGAGCAGTTCTTGAAGATGACGTAATGTCAGAACGGCATTCTATTACATAACGTATCAAGGCCGCGTTTTGAGCATGGTAGAGGCTATGGTAGAGCTAGCTGTAGAGCCCCTCGGCGCCCACACTACAAGTAATCAATCTTTCGTCCAATTCCATCAGGTTCCCATCTCATGAACAATATCGACCAAGGCAACCCCGACGGGTTGACCCAGTGGGGCGCGAGCCTTTGCTACCAAATCAAGTCGTTCAAAACCCGTCAAAGGCGGCACTTTCTTCATAGCAACACGAAGGCATATGCATGTTGATAAAGTAACACACATCTGATTGTCGGCCTGCAACCCTGACCGATATCCCACTCTTCATCCGATCGTCCAAAGCATTCCTGCATGCAGGATATCATCTAATTGCGAGGTCCTCGATTCAACGGCTAGAACTGAGTAGACGTTGCCGGAAGTCGGATGACATCGTCGTACTGGATAATTTCACTCTCTCCCTCATCCTCCCAGAGCGTAAGACGCAATCCAAAAGGAACCGAGTACATTTCACCTTCCCCAAAGAGCGATCAAAGTGGCTCTGAAGTATCCAGGGAGGGATACTAATTTCTGGTACAAGGCAACAGGTGACTTGCTGGACCTCCAAATACCAGAAGTGGGCTTTGGGTATAGACTATCTGGAGGTTCGTCATGATATTCAGTAGAATTCCTCTGGGCAGCTGCTCAGTCGGATTGATGAATAGCTGGCAGCGCAACGTAGCTGGATTGTCGTCGACTGCCTTAGAAAACTTTGAGGTCAACGGTGAGCCTACATCCTGCGTGAGCTCATCAACGTTTCACTCACTTTCTCGACAAACACGAATAGACGAGTGAGTGATAGACTGATCAAGAGGCCTGGATGCCCCCCATACATCCCATCTCTCAGAAACGTGGTTCAAGTTCCCTCCGAAAAGCTCTTCATTCTGCCCTGCTACCTTCTAGAATCACATACTGCCGTTATATAATGTTCCATCGATTCTGTATCATCTTTTGAAACCGCTAGGTCCTTCCCGCTGATGAGCGGAGGTGCCATATGCTGACGGATTTCGAGAAGGCCAGTGGTCATCGGGCGGGAACAGAGCTGCGACTTCCGCGACGCTCGTGTGTTGCCCGTGTGGTTCGTCAAGAAGGCGCCCCTTCTCTACCAAATTGACTGGGCTCAATCGCAGAGGCAGTAAGAAGCGCGCCTTACTCATCACGCTGGGCTGTACTGGAGTACGAAGAAGATATGCAAAGACGCATTCCGAAGTGACGGGTTGAAAATTAGTGATTCCGATGCAAGCGTCGGTGTCCTGAAGCTCGCAAGAGCCAGGAGGTTTCACTGGGGTCTCCGCTGTGAAGATTTGGGCTCTCAAGTTGGGAAAGAGCAAGGGGATAAAGGTCACCTTGATGTCGCAGTCGTGGGCCGAGATCAGAAACCTGGGATAGGAGAAGGGTCGTTCCGGTCCAAGTATCATGATACAAAAGCTTGTTTACCTTACCTGACGTATCGCCGGTCCGCTGGGAGATAGCCACACTGATCTTTGCATCGCTCGGACGTTTCCACGATAGCATTCATAGAGTCTGAACCTTGATCCGCCGGCGACTCTTCAACCTCGAACGCGGCCTTTGCGAGAATGTTGTTGCATTTTGGAATGTGCGTGTCGAGTGTCACAGTCGTCCATAGCACGGCGTTGGTGGCTTTGCACGCAAACAATCCCGAGACGTTCAGGTTTGCGGTCGTGCCCAGTTTTAAATTACGCGCCAGGAACTCGGCAATCGTGGTGAAGAGCTCGAATGGTAGTCGCAAATTGCCCTCAAGTGTACATGAGGGAACATGAGGGAACTCCGTCTGACGGATAAGATCTCCCATACCGGCTGACTAGACACGATGGCTGCGGCTTCCGACACTCTGCTGGTCTGTCACGAACGTCGCGGAGCAGCGATATCTGTCGTAGACATCCTAAAAGACACTCCGGTTGAGAGGTTCGGAGCTCCTGATGAAGACGGGTCAGCAGATCTCGAGTAGTACGATTCAACGATATAAAGAAACCGAGGTATTGGTTTATCGTTCTTTGTTGCGTCCTTTTAGTCTCCACGACCCCTTCGATCCGCGATGTCCCCTTTTCTTGCCATGTGCCTTAGCTGATATCTGACTCCCTGAGTATAGACCTGCGTGCACACCGGCTATGTGCCTTAGCTCGAATTACATCCTGCATAAGGAGAGGTTGGAGGCGACCTGGATGTCCTTTTGGCAACATACCCAAGCGTATTACCGCCAGTGAGCATGAAACGATAACATAGGAATGGCATTTACTGTTTGTGAAAAAATACAGGGGTGAGTGAAGTGCTCGGAAGGCTATGGCTACAGAGTGATCTTGTTAGTCGAGGCGTGAAGCGACGGCATTGGAGTCGAAACGAGATTGAACACTAGAGGTCCGCTTAGGGCTTCTGCATATCGACAATGATCTTGCCCTTGGCCTGACGCGACCAGTCAGCAAGGGATCGAGTGCAGGCGACACGGCGGACTTACCTTGTTGGACATGAGCTTCTCGTACGCCGCCATCACACCCTGCTTGTCCGACGCATACGTGGAGTCGATCGGCACCTTCAAGTTCCCCAAATCCATCGACTTTGCCAGATCCTGCAAGTTGGCCTCGCTCCAGTGCATCATGATCAACTTGAAGGGACGGGACGTTCCGCCGAGGATCGTCGGTCGGAGGAAGTTGCTCATGGTGTGAAAGGCGAGTTTGGCGGTACCGAGCATGCCAACACCGTGCACATCGAGCGAGATTGAGACGTAAAGGCCTTCGGGTTTAAGGAACGAAGGGCAGGCATCGTACAAGGATTGAGTGCCAATGGCATCGAAGACGAGGTCGACGGGAGGTAGCTTTGCGAGTTGTTCGCCGAGCGGGGACGCCGTGTAGTCGAGGACCTGACAGAGGAGTCAGTCAAGTTACCCGAAGCCGCGGCAACTCTGCGCACCTCGTCCGCTCCGAAACCCTTCACCATGTCCATCTTCGGGCCCGAACAACTCGTGATGACCGTCGCACCGTGATCCTTCGCAAGCTGAATGGCAACCGCGCCGACCGAACTGCTACCGCCGTTGATCATGACGCGTTGGTGTGCTTGCAAGTTGCCATGTTCGAAGAGACCTTGATAGGCGGTCATGCCGACGGTGGGAAGACCGCTTGCTTGGTCGAATGGGACGCTCGCGGGTTTGCGAACGAGACGGGAAGCCTGAATGGAACAAGTCAGTGTCGAATGAAGCCTCGAATACCTGGACTCACTTCAACAGCAATGTACTGCGCCATCGCTCCTTTGCCCTGGTTGATTCTTGTGGGGATCTCGACTAAACCGATAACCTCTGCGGAGTGAGAACATGTTAAATCCTCTTTCCGATGTACTGGTTTGAAATCACTAGCTTACCATCGTTGATGTTCCACTTGCTCTCGTGTCCATTCGGATCCGCAATCCATCCGGAGAAATCACCTTCAGGGATCATGGGCAGCTTGACCATGGGCCAAGGCAGCATCTCCATGAGTTTGTAGCCGACGGGATTGAGCGAGACCGAGTGCACTGCGACGGCGATCAGCTCCGGCGCGGATCCCAAGCCTCAAGAGCTCACCTTTGACCAGCACCTCGGAAGGGCCAGGCTTGGGGATAGGTGCATCTTCCTTGACGGTAAGGACTTCGAGAGGCGATCCTCGAGTTGTCTGAAGCCAGACTGAGCAAAGGAGATCAGGAATCAGCTGCTGGTAGATCTGCCGTGCGCAAACGCGGCGACTCACCTCGTTGAGCTGTTGCGGAGACTGCGCTCATGATGAATTGTTGTAGCGAGGGATGGATGGATTATCTTGAAAAGTAGCTATCGACGGCGAAATCGTAGAGTGACTGTAGAAGAGCGTCGTAGAGACTTGAACGAGACCTCGCACCTTCTTGTGGCTGACGAATTCGGCCGCGTCGATTGCACGATATGACGACAGCAAGAGCGCGTCCAACTTTATTCGCACTTGAACTGGACGATTCAACGATCAAGCAGTCTGTGCAGTTGTTCACCCCGACGCCGCACCAGACGAGTTTCTGCAGACAACACACGGCCTGATATCGAATCCCAAGCACTCTACCGTCGAAACATACCGCCATGCTGGAAAGGGAAGTCGTGAGGAGCGATGGAAAGCGATATGCGACAGACCAGACTCAGGGGAGGAAGATATCGGCCTTTGCGAAACGGCGTGAGTAGGGGGAAAGGTCAGAGCCGTGCCACAAGACATTCGTACGGTCTAACGCTCTGTATTAGATTGACTGAAGCTGAATCATCTTGCATGTTTTCGTCTCTAGACCTTTCCGCTACTGCCTCCAGAGATAATTTATGAAGTTGCCCTGTATCTCTAGACGACATATCAGTTCTGAACACTGGCCGACATCACATCAAACTTGTCGACTCGTAGGGGACATCACTGTGCGGCTTCTTTGTGAAACGCTCATATGGGAAGAGTCCTTCGAGACACCGTGGAAGCAGGGCGAGAGGAATCCGTCAGGGTGGCAATATACGAAGTAGACTTCGCAGCTTCGATCCCTTCAGAGTTCTGACGCTTACACTTCTGCAGATTCTTGTTCTGGCACGAAAAGTCATCTCCTCCGCTTCAACGATATGAAGGCAGCAAACACGACTCTGCCCTACCCGTCGATGGCTTCCCCTCGCTATTCCAGCAATTGGTATCTATCACGCTTGTAGGCGATCCGGACGAGGTCGGCTGGGGTGCATCAGATCTAGACGTAGAGATCGAGCAGACTCCACTTATCCGGGCAAATCGCGCCTATGAAATTGGTCATCGCGAGTCGTACCCGAACACCGGATTGGGATTTGGCAGATGATCATCAGCTTAAAGAATGGCAAAATTTCCTGGATTGCCATGACGGGAAACAAGCGCCGGATGCCCAAAGATTGATCCAGTACAACCATGACGTCTGGCCGATGACGCTACACGTACACACTCGTCTCAAGACGACCGACAAGTCCCCTCTGGAATTTCTACAGAAACAGGAGAGTCGAACCGAACCGGACGAATGGACTTTCCGGACGGCCGAAACTAACGCATACGACATCGCTCCTTCACTGGATATCAGGCATCTAAACAAAGAAGTGAAAGGATGGATAGAGACGTTGAAAGGTGTCGTCTGGTTGGTGCTGACGAATAAGAACCCAGAAGACCAGTACTCCTGGGATTCTCCGGGAGCCGATGTGACTTGTCAACCGGAGATGATTCTGCCGCTCGTACATACAGTAAGTGAATGCTGTTCTTGCCACTTCATATATTGAGCCTCAAACGTCTCGCACTAGTACGGCACTCAAAGGCCCGGAGAATTTTCCATCACGCTCATGGACGTAATTCAGAGCGAAGCGAATCCTGTACAGATCGACAGATTACGAATCTCAGATGTGTCGCGTTCCTCCTTGATGTCGACGTTCAAGACGACTCGGATCCATGTCCGCCAGATCTATTGTCATGACAAGGTGACTCGAGCGCATTACGCTTACTCATCAGAATGGGCAGAGGCGATGGGTTGATGGAAGTTCCAGTGAAGGCGGAATGGGCCAGTCACCGCGAATGAATATGTAAACATCGAAGAGAACGTTGTATCATCATCTTGTAGACCTTTCTCCTCCAACAAATATCTTTTGTCATCAGTACCATTGCTCGTTTGGTGCAAGTTGAGTAGCAAGTCTCGGCCCAGTTCATGACATCTATCTTAGACAGTCGCAAAGGTTGACACTCTAGGTCGCGAACAGTGAGTGAGAAATGTCATTACCCTAAGCGTTGGGACTGTGAATCAACTTGCATCTCCAATCTGAGAACGAGGATACGTCACTTAGTCGCCAGGGGATGTCTATAACTGGCGTTCTGCCATGGCCCGAAGATGAGAGCGAGGCGAAAGAGAGAGCCTCGGGGCCAAGGAGAAGGCGAAATTCTTTAGGATTCAATCACTGGCTTCGTGTACCCTTTGTCAGCTTCTTTATGCTTGATCTGCAGTATTGTGAGGGAGTACACGAGTCCAGCCGTGCTTGCAATCTGTGCATGAAGGTGTCGGTTGGGTTTGCCACCAATGTGACCCCCTATACCGTAACGCGCCTCTATTTGGACGGGGTACGCGCGGGGGAGGCGTCTTCTAGCGGGACCACGCGTGGATCTGGCGATGGATGGTGGATGGATGGTGCAGATGATGGCATTGATCGATTCATAAGACCAGTGCACATCCACACACCACATCGTGTGACTGGATCCCCTCACTATCGTTATGTCCGTTGCCGCTGTCCCTCCGAGCCACTCGACCGATTCTGCAACAACACACGCGACCGCGTCCACCTCTGCACACACCATGTCCACCGCCGTGTCCTCGCAAAGACCACACCCTGGCCCATCGCAGGCATCCATGAATCCACTCGACCGCGTGATCGAAACGGGAAGCGGGAGGATTCTGTGCATTGCGGATATTAGGGGTGATTTCAAAAGGTTGAATCAGCTGGTGGCGGAGACCGGAGCGGTTGCGGTGATTCATACGGGAGACTTTGGGTTTCTTGATGGGAACAGTCCGGGACGGATGGCATCAAAGTGAGTGGTTCGTGGCACCGTTGCGTCTTTTGACGGTGTGTCCCGATGGGAGGCGCTGATGATCTCCTAGAATTTTGCGCCATGTTCTCCTATACAACCCGCTACTCAACCCAGCAACGCGATCCGACCTCCTATCCATGCCACACGACCCGTCCCTCTTCTCCAAGCTCAACCCAGACCCATCAAACCCCTCCTCATTCCAACTTTCCCAACTCGGCGCACTCCTATCCGGTCAACTCGAGCTTTCCGTGCCGGTCTACACCGTCTATGGACCGCTCGAGGATATCCGGGTGCTGGAAAAGTTTAGGACGGGCGAGTACGAGGTGAAGAATCTGTGCATTTTGGATGAGTCGGTGACGAGGAGTATTGAGATTGGTGGGTTGAAGTTGAGGTTGTTTGGATTGGGTGGTGGATTGCAGATGCATAGGATTTGTGAGTAATGTCGAAGCTCCGATGGGACTATACTGATGTTTCGCAGTCGACAATGGCGAGGGTACGGGCACTATCGCTGGAGGTAACGGAACGATCTGGACGACGGCTTTGCAGATTGGTGAATTGGTAGACTCGGCCGAGAGGGTAAGTCTCATGACGTTCGGGTGGTTCACTGCTCACTTCCATACAGTCGTATGACCCGACAGAGACGCGTATCCTGGTTACGCACGGATCGATCGGAAGGGATGCAATGCTGGGACAAGTCGCGCTGGCCGTCAAGGCGGATCTGACGATATCGGGTGCTCTTCACTGTGAGTCGGATGGCTCAAATACCCAAAATTTCTCCAACAGCCTCCTCTCCTGCAGTCCGATTTGTCGGCTCGTACAACGACTACAGCGTTCTGCCAAGTCACGACGCCCTTCAAGCCAAGTTTGAACGGTCTCAGAAATCATTCCTCGAGGTGTATGAGTCCGCCAAGATCCAGCTCGAGCAGAGCATGTTGCCCGACCAGCGCGAGTTTTTGCAAAAGGCATTGAAGGTCGCCAACAAGATTCCGGGCGGCGATGCATCGTCGGGCGTGAATGGGAAAGCGGACCTGGAAGAGGAGGCCGCGTGGAAGAATTGCTGGAATTGGAATTTGAGCGAGGCGGCGTACGGGCACTTGCTGTTTGAGATCAAGGATGGACGGGTATCGGCCAAGACGCAGAGTCAAGGTGCGTGAGCTTTTTCGTTTTGCGGGTGCGAGACTGACGCCCTGACAGGTTTGAACTTCGGTTACCGACGACACCAGCAAGCGCAAGCTCCGTTCGCCAAGGAGAACGCACCGGTCAAACATCAGGCGCCTCGTCCCGGCAACGCGATGATGTCCTCCGCGAGCCAGAACCAGCAAGCGCAGGAACCGTTCAACAAGTTTGGTCAGCTCTCGCGTAAGCCGCTCAACAGTGGTACGCCGTTGCGAAACCAGCCGTCGGCTCCTATTCGATCTTCCGCACAGAACGCACCCGTCCAAGCCAAGCTCGAGGGCACGAACGGTGCACCTGGCGGAACCAAGTCTCCCGCCGGCGACGGCAGTTTCCCCGAGACGGGCAACGGCGAACGAGGCATCCTTAGACGAGGCGAGCGGGAGCCGCGAGGCGGGCGCGGGATGGGCGTGCGTGGCGGTTTGACGCGCGCGAATGGGGTGCAGAGCGCGAGCAAGGCTTCCGAGGGCGGGAAGACGGATGCGCCATCCCCGGCCGCGACGGGCACCGAAGCGCCTGCTGCGGCTGGCGAGACGAGCGACAAGCCTGCGGCGGAGGAGAGCAAGCCCGTGACTGACGGCAAGGCCGAGGAAGGTTGGGGCGCCGCGGTGGCGACAACGACGACGGCTGCTGCGACGGGTCTCCCTCCCGCGCGTGCGTCACGATTGGTCGAGAAGAACCCGCATACGTTGTATGTCAAGGGTTTGCCTCAGCCTTGTACGGATGAAGAGCTGCGTGGGCTGTGGAAGGAGGATGTGAGGGGCAAGGTACGTTTTTCCATTTCGTAATCTGTAAAGGTGTAGGGCTGATGGGTTGTCAATAGATCACCAAGACCAAGATCCCGGTTCATCCGAATGGGCAGAACAAGGACTATGGATACGTCGAGTTTGGGAACGATGAGGATTTGCAGGCCGCGTTGGCCAACAATGCAGGCGTACGTTTTCTCTTAAGCTTTCCCTTTTTGTTTCATTACTAACGCATATGGCGCAGGCGATCAACGGCACGACGCTCAGCATCACGGTTTCGAACCCGCCTCCGGAGACGACGCCGCGAAGGGGCGGATTCGGCGGCAGAGGCGGCGGAAGGGGCGCGCCAGGCGTGCGTGGTGGCCGGGGCGGGTTTGGACGGGGCGGTGCAAGGGGTGCGAGGGGCGGGGCGGCCGGTGGATCGGCGTCTGCGTAGAGAGGGCTTTTGGGCGATGAGACGGGAGGGAGCGAGACCGGCGACAAGTGCCGGTGGCTGCTGGATAGAGGGTGGATGTTTGTATACTAGTGCATGCATAGTGGATGTGAATGCGAATGGAAGAAAGAGTAGATGAATGAGTGGAATCCGATGAGCCGAGCGTGACCCTGATGTAGAACAGTCAAGAAAGGGGTCAGTCTCCATATAAAGGACGCCCTGACTTTGCGGATCCAATTTCCCGACTTTGGCTCCGATCGGACGGCGGGCGGACGGCGATTCGAGTGACAAGGCCGATGTTGGGGGAAACAATCCGATACTCGAGCGAGCCGCAACCAGTTGGCGGACTCACCATGGCCGCACCGCCGTCCAGACGACATCCCGCCGACGCAGGCAGGGACCGATCAAGGCGGCACGCGCAGCGGGACGACGACGGCGCGGGCGAGACGATGCGTCGACCGGCGCGGGACAGCGCGCGAACGGAGACACGCTCGTCGGGTGCTCGACGGGATGCGCATAGGTCACGAAACGGGAACGCGGGGAGGGAATCGAGTGCCGTGCTCGTGGCCGAGATTGAACGCCAAACGGCCATCCTCAAGCAATCGCTCCACGGCCCACGCAGATCCGTTCCCTGGGACGCGGCCGTCCTAGGCACCGCACGCAAGTTGCGGACGGCGCACGTCGTCTTGCTCGTGGAACATTATACGAACCCGGCCGCACAGGGGATCGATGCGTTGTGGATGACGAGTAGTTATTGGCTCATCGGCGCGTATAGGGGGATGATTGCCGATGTTGAGCGGAAGGTTGGGGCCGCGGGCGTTGGTGGAGTGGTCGGCGGGAAGAGACGTGGTGGCGGAGGGGAGGGGGAGAGGGAGAGGGAGAGGGAGAGGGAATCGGGACCGGTCGAGTTAAGGAAGTTGGTGACGCGGTTTCAGCGCTTCTTGACGAGTGAGATTGCGTTCTACCAGTGGCTCGTGCGGACGCTCGTCACGCGGTTCGACCTGTTCGGGCGGCACGTCGAGGGGGCCGAGGTGAGGGGTTACCTGGCGATGTTGCATGAGGGACTGGACGTGACGGATGAGGCGGAGCGCGGGGACGACGCCACGGACCGACGCCGCTCGTCATCGGAAGACGAACGCGCCCATCCGGACCGCTTCACCACGCTCGACACCACCCCGCTTCACCTCTCACGCGAGGAAACGCACAAAAAGCTCCACCTCGTGCACAAGGCGTTACTCTGCCTCGGCGATATTTCGCGGTACAAGGAACTCTATGGACCTGAACGGGATCGGAAACGGTTGGAGCGGGAGGGAGGGGCGGGGAGGAGGAATGGAAAGCCCGGGCCGGCGGGGGGCAGGGTCAAGGAGCAGGAAGAACGGTTCGATCGGGCGAAGCGGTATTATGCCGTCGCCAAGGGTGTTTTGCCGGATAACGGTGCGTTCCCTTTATCTCTCTCTCTTTGAAACTCATCTCTGACACCTCCCTAGGCAACCCATTCAACCAACTCGCCGTCATCTCGGTCGAGACCGGCAACACATTCGACGCCATCTACCACTACCACCGTGCGCTCGCGTGCGCCCAGCCGTTCACGTCGGCGGGCCAGAACCTGCAACGGAGCCTGGAACGCGCGCGCAGGGACTGGTCGGCGTATGTGGAGGAGTTCAAGGCGGCGCATGAGGGGGTGTTGCCTGGGTTTCAGGTGGCCAAGGGGCAAGAGGTGGAGGGGTATAAGCAGGAGGTGGTGATTATGCAGGCGATCAACGGCGATGAGAGGTTGTACGAGTGAGTCATCGGCGCCTGGTTGGGGACCTCTTGCCTAACCCCGTGCAGCGATGATCTCTTGGATTCCCATGAAGAGCACCTCCACCACCTCCTCATGAATCGCGTCCTGCCCTCGGCCATCATCGTCAAGATCATCGTCCTCGCCATCGCCGCCGACTGGAACACGATGATGGTCCAAGTTCCGTCCGCCAGCAACGAATGGTACTTTCTCGATTGCCTGAACGCAGCTCATACGATTTGCTATGCGGCGCGAGACGAGGTCGCGTCGTGTCTCGATCACGAAACCCTGAAAGCCGTGGAAGCCGGCGGCGGCTTGCCGCCAGTGATACCCCCGGACGGACAAGTCGACATCAACCTCTCGACCAACATCACCGCCGCCCTCCGCCGTATGCTTCCGGCGTTACGAATCATTTCCAAGTGGGTCAAGGGCAACGTCTCCCGACTTGCGCGCGCGCAACAAGGCGGCGGTGTCCAACAAGAAGAAGTCGAGCGTTTCGCCTGGGCGTACACCGACCTCTTGCGCCACATGGGCGCGCTCTTTCCGCTCGAGCAGCTGCCGCGGCTCGATGCTCCGCTGGAAGAGGATCACGATATGAAGGGTTTTTCACCGCTGAAGCGCGGAATGATGGATAAGAGCGAGTCGGGCGAGGCCGGCGGGGCGCAGGGGGCTCCCGAGGTGCATCCAAATGAGGAGCAGTTGATGCGGATTTCGGATATCTTGTTGGATGGGAAGCTCGTCTTGTTCCAGGCCGAGGTGAGTGCGGAATCTGGATCAGAGGGGAGATTGCACTGACTTGTATTCCAGGCAAAACAAATGTTCAAGGCCGCTCCCGCCCCGCCTGTAGTCGCCCAGACCGTCAATCAGCTCGCCAGCTTACAACTACAACACGTTCCCGCATTCGTGCCCCGCGGCAATCCCGAAATCGAATCCGAAGTCGCGTCCGTCAGCACCGAGACCGAAGATGATCCCGTCAATCTGGCCATGCGGGCGACGATGGGCGAGGGCAGTAGCATAGAAGACGAGGATGACATGTTTGACGAGGAACTCGAGGAGGAAGAGGAGCAGTTGGTCTGGGGCGGCAGGTAAGCGCGTCGTCGTTCGTTGGTAGACTCGGCTCACGCTCTAGCAGAAACGCGCCGACTCCACCTGCGGCGGTGGGTACACCTCGAACGGGACCGACGACCGCTCTCGACCTCGTCAGCAACCTGGTTAATCCCGCCGTACGGCGACCATCCCAGGTATCGACCCCCACACACCGACAGAGCTTTTCGGATCAGCCTCGACCGCCCAATCGTCTCTTCGGAGGCAACGTCGGTTCGATCTGGGCGCCCGCCATGGGAGAGGTCAACTCGATGGGTGACATCCCTCGTTCGCGGTCTGGATCGGGCGCGGGGTTCCCTCGCGTGCAGAGGGACTCGGCTCACAGTCCATCGCCGTGGGGTACGCCCGACTTGCATAGGACCCCTCAACAGGATGCCGCCAATTCGTTTGGATCGCCAACTGTGCCTGACTTCTCGATGAGGCGCATGGACCGACATGCAAGCTGCGGCGACGGCAACCCGCCTTTTATGCCCTTTGGCTAGCGGATCATGTGTGAAACTCACTTGGACACCATACTCATCCGGACTAAACAGCCAATCAATGGATACAGTCTGCTCTACAGCAAGTACAGGCGTAATCTAGGATACAAGGGCAAAATGCGGACCAGGATTCAGACATCGGCGCGGACACTCTTGTCGGTATCGCACTTCCGAGCAAGGCTCGTCGATCATGTTCCGCCAAGGGGCCATTTCAAGCGGAGGTTGTCAATCCCTGTGCGCGCAGGCGGATCAGCATAAAACTCTAGCACCTTGTGGGAAACAAAAAAACAAAGAATTCGGAAAGACGTGTACCTACATCGTAGATAAAGCACGTCCGCTATCTGATTGCTATTTCGGATTGCAGACTTGTTCGTGGTCTCGACCGTCGTCTCTTTGCCCGTGTCTTCTATTTTGCGTGGCGTATCCTGGAAGGAGTCCCGTACGTTTTCTAGTGACGCCCTGGCTTTTGCCTTTCTCGTAAGATGGGCTCGCACCGTACCATTTCTGCGCAATGTCAACGCGTATCCGAGCGCATGATGAATGGGCTTACTGCCTGATACCGTCCAGCATGTCTAGCATGAGTTGATCTGCGAGCTCTGGATTACTGGCACCAAGAACCTTGAAGCCATCTTGCATCGCTTCGAGCGCTTGCACTTCCGCGGCTGTGGCAGCACTCTTGAGAGCCTACAGAAGCGGTTAGCGACGAACGGCAGAGGTCTACCGGAACGCACCTTGCTGATAGCCGGCAAGACGGCTTCGTCGATCAGGACATCTGCTGTCTTGCTTTGGGAGCTGGACAAGATTGCTTTTGCGCCTGCGGCCTTACCGAGCGCTGCCGGTTCACGGCGTTGTCGGGAGGGCGTTGCTGGTGCTTTGGAGGCAGGTTTGACGGTCCTGTAGAGACCTTAGCTTCCTGCCATCATTCATCGAGCGGCGGTCTTACCGTTGTGCACTTGCAATAGACTCGGTATCCGATACCGAGGGTTGTCGCTCGTGTATGCGCGCCTTGAGGTCATTCGTGGAAGTATTCCTTGATCTGGCTGCAAATTGCGGAGGCGGCGATCCCTGTGCCTACGAGAGAGTCCTTAGTCGCGATGCGCACGAACAAAAGCCCAGACCGGACTTGCCTCAGCCTTATGCTCCGCAATAACGACTGTCTCTAGTCTCGCCCTTTCGCCACGCAACGATGACCCGCTGGCATCTTCTTCATAGTCTTCTCCAAGCTTTCCGAATACATCGGATTCGACAGGCCGACCGCTATCCTTTCCTGCCAGTCCTACTACCGTCATACCCTTGACGGTTGTGTCAAAGTTCCATTCACTCATCATCGTTGCATCTGGGTAGCTCTCCACCGTTGGAGCGGAAGGCTTTTCATTACGTCGCTTGTGTTGTGCCTTCCATTCGGCATAGCGGTGGATGAGGCGAACGAGGGATCGTTTGGATCCCGCTTGTCGGATGAAGGGGTCGGCGAGAAGGTCTGTCGCTGATGGTCTCTGCGCAGAGGAATCAGCATACGGTATAGGGCAAGATATGAGACTCACAGCCTCGGGGTCCTTTTCGAGGCACTTGCTAACAAAGTCCTGAAACTCGACAGACCAACCTTCACGCACATCGAGTCTTGGTGGCGGAGCCTGTGGGATATGAAAGACAACTTTCATCGGGTGTTTATCGGCATGCGGAGGCTCGCCCTTGGCGAGCTCGAAGGCTGTGATACCGAGCGACCAGATATCCGCCTTGGTATCGTATCCGGATTGCCGAGTGATGACTTCGGGCGCCTGGATTACATGTTAGCAACGTGTCGAAGCGGGTTTCCCGAACATACCATCCAGAACGGCGTGCCGACAAAGGTGAACCGTCGACTCATGGCATTGCTCAGCTGACTCGAAACGCCAAAGTCCGCCAACTTGATATTCCCTTGCTCGCTGATGAGCACGTTGGCCGCCTTGATATCCCGATGGATCTTGCCGATTGCGTGAAGGTACTCGAGGCCGAGCAGCATCTCGCGCATCGTGATGGCGATTTGCGATTCCGAGAAGGGGGCGGGTTTCAACTGTTCCGAATTAGCATTAGCACGACACCCAGAGTGTAGCAATTAGGTCTCACAAGATCGTTAATGCTTCCCGCCAGGAATTCCATGATGATCCAGAGCTTGTATCCCTTGACAAAGCTCCCGTAATACCGCGTGATATGGGGCGAGTCGCAAGCTTGAAGGTGGGCAATTTCTTCCTGTATCTCGGTAAAGTCTGCAGAAAGCAGTCAGACTTGATCATTTGCGACATGCAGAAATCCTTACCGTCATCCGTATTCTCCAGATCTGAAGACGATCATCAGCGTTTGCCTGTGTTCTGCAACACCAGCTACTCACCGATTTGCTTTATCGCAACGATTTTGCGAGTCTTGAGATCCCGGCTGCAGGAGTATCAGTATCGTGCTTCTTCCAACAGCATCTCCACTTACGCTTTGTACACTTTCCCAAAGTTACCCGTACCGAGCAACTCCATCAGCTCGTACCGTGCCGACGGATCTCCCGCGTGATCCTCGCTCGTAAGATGCATCTCACGGAATTGATCCCCGGTCAGACACGCTTCATCTTCCTCCTCGACGTCGATGCTTCTAAGGCCGTCTCTCCGCGCTGGTTTAAACTCTGACATGTCGGAGACGGGCGTCGCGAGGATGATGTGGGCCTGCTCGTCGAGAGGCGTGCCAGCAGGCGAATAGCTGGAGGAGGTGTATGTCTGGGCGGATAACCCCGTGTGGGCTGGTAGGTATACGGGTCGTGATGCCGGTGCGCGGTGGATGGCTAGTGATGGTGAAAGTGGTGGACGCGCGAGAGGGATCATGTATGAGCTGTTCTGGAGCATCGTTGTCAGGTCACATTGGCTGAGTCGTAGTAGCTTGGACTCACCGAATTCGCGTTATCAATATTTATGTTGCAGTACTGATGAATTTGTGACTTCACAGAGTCTTCTGCCAGGTGGACATATCTGATTGAGGATGATGAAAAGACATGTCAAGTCAGCCTTTATGCAAACCGGTATGGCAGAAGACAGAGTTTCGAAAATCACTTTGCCAGCAGGTCAGCAGACCTTTGGCCCTTATCTTCGCCCGACAGCGGCTTTCATCGACGGTGACCATACCCATACAGTGACATCACCGTCGACGTGTGAGAACAGAACACTTTGTGCTCCTTCGGTGTCGTTTCTGTTCGTCTTCCATCGCCCGCTGCGGGTTCGATCGTGCCGTGGGGAGATCCCAGGCGAGATGGAGGAAATCACGGCTTACCTGAGAGTCACAATATGTACCCTTGACAGTCGGCAGGATGGCCAGTCAGGGTATCCGAATGAATATTGAGAAGTGGCAATGAAGCGAGTGTGGATAGATGATGAACCAACATGCACTTCGCGGCTGAGACACCGATCGACGCGCAAAGACAAGTGGACACGGGAGGCATCCTGACAGAAAGATGATATTATATAACATCTGAGAAGATGGCTCAAATCCAGCGTTCCAGGAGCACGGTGGTTGTGCGTCGGATTGCAACTTCAAGCCGCTACTATCCGTCGGTCGTCGGTTCGAGTCCGATCTGGAACTCTTTTTTGCACGTAAAGATGATTTTATCGAGTATCAGGGGATTTGCAGACGCGCCTCCGCGGCAAATTCGGCAATTACGGAGGTCTCTTGTCTAAGGGGACCTCTGGAACTTCATCAAAAGTGCCTATGAGGATATATAGGGCCTGGGAAGCTGCTTGGGGTTGGAGGAGATGGGGTTGAGGGTGATCCTATGGTTCCCAGTACAGTCAGAGAAAGTAGGCGGGCGTCAGGGATAACTTGAGAGGGCTGGTGCGGGTTGAGGCGCCCCTGATCGCCGCCGTAATAAAAACCTTAGGAAAAAGGTCGCCTGTTCGATCCAGGCTTGGAACTTTTCTTTTGCCGTTCTGTGGCGCCTTCGGAACCTGTGAGTGGGAGATGCTGCCATATGGTGCAAGCCCTGCTTCTCAACTTCAATCAACCGGCGCCATCGTCCCCGCTGTGTTTCTGGGTGTGCAGCGGTCATCCTCGCAAGTATTACCTCGCAAATCCGATCTGAATTTCTTATTGTTAGTCTTCCAAAACGTCGCTCCAGGCGACCTCAGGATCCCTTCAGCCAACACATACATCGTCTGTCTTTCGGAGCTTCTCTGGCGCTATCGACGTATAGTCCGTCACCGCCTAACGCTATGAGTCCCCCTTTGATGTCCAACCGTGTCGTGACAACTTCGGTGACGAATTACTTTGGCGGTGTGCCGATCTCGAGAAACTTAATGCTTGCATCCCATGCCCACTCGCTATACAACCTGTATATGACTGCCGCCAGCACGCTCTACGCGGCGGAGCACCGACCGTGAGGCGTATTATCCGCTCCCAGCAGCCGCTTATCGTCCCATCCAACCACCATCGACAACAATGGTCTCCCCGCTCACATACCCACTTGCCTGAGACGCCAGGAAAACAACCGCACCCTTAAAGTCCTCCGGCTTGCCCCACTTGCCAGCCGGAATTCGTTCCAGAATCTGCCGCGATCTCGTCGGGTTGGCGAGCAAGGCCGTGTTCATGTCGGTGTCGATGTAGCCGGGGGCGATGGCGTTGACGTTGATGCCCTTGGATGCCCATTCGTTCGAGAGCGCTTTTGTAAGACCGGCGACACCGTGTTTGGCGGCCGCGTAAGCAGGTACCGTCAGACCTCCTGGGATCAAGGTCAGTATGATATTTCAGAGCTGGAACATAACGACGAACCTTGGTAGGAAATCAGACTGGCGATGTTGATGATCTTCCCTCGTCCACGAGGGTTCGAGTCAGCAGCTCCCTCAGCGACAGGCTCTCCCCCCGAGATACCACCCCTTGATTCAAGCATATGACGTCCGGCGTCTCGGGAGATGACCCAGACGGCCTCGAGGTTGACTTGCAGCACTTCCTCCCAGTCGTCGTCGGAGAAATTTTCGGCTGGCGTACGTCTCTGGATACCGCCGCCTGGAGATGAAAGACCTCGTCAGCTCCGGATCGACACCATGCCTCCCTGATGCTTACAGTTGACAACGATATCGAGGGTAAGACCGAGGCCGCCCTCTTCCGTCTTTCCTACGACATTCTTAATCAAACCCCTCACAGCCTTCTTGTCTGACAGATCGCAGACGGCAATCGTTGCCTTCCTGCCAGCCTGTTGGATCTTCTGTGCTGTCTCCGAGTTCTCTTTTGATCGTTGAACGAGGACGACGTCTGCTCCGGCTTTGGCAAGAGCGACGGCCATGGCTTGACCGATGCCTCGAGTGGCCCCGGTAATGAGGGCTGTTCGGCCCTCGAGAGAGAAGAGGGATTCCAGGTATGAGTTGGTCATGTCGAGTGTGGGTTTGATGGGAGACGAATGCCAATCTTGGACTGAATGTCAGTACATACAAGCATTTTATATTCCGGCGAGATGGCTGCCCATCTTAAACCTCAACGGTCCAACTCCGGACCGAGTCGCCGGAAGCTGGAAGGCGGAGATCAAACGGGAAATCTGCGCGCTGACATAGTCGCAGCCCTCAGCAACCGCAACAAGCTGATTCAGCTCGCCTCATTACCCAGCAGCTCAACGTTATCTGGCCTGATAGCATAGGGCGCAAGTCAGCGCAGGTCAATCCGGAAGTCATCGGAGAGGTTCACGAGACTCTGATCATGATCAAGTACAATACGAGCGAAATTCAATTGGCGCAACATGATGTTTCCCGGCACCAAATCGCGGACCGTCCATAGCCGAGAATGCGACTTCGATTCTCGCTGTTTCACGAACCAAAACGTCAACCTGCATTCGCTGCAGACGTTACTCTGTCGATCCAACACCGAAGCGATTGTAGAGAGGCTCCACTACTTTCGTTGCTTCTTGAGCGCGCTTCGCTTGCCGTAGATCGCGTCCTCCTGGGTAGACGTAAAGCTCTCCATGTCATTGCCAGCGAGCGCCGATGCACCTCGCTTCTTGCTGGCGCCAGAGTAGGTCATGATCTGACTTGAAGAAGAGCGCGTCGTTCGAGTCATCCCCAGAGTCGTGTCCGCTGTCTTTCTGGTTGTGGTCTTGCTAGCAGAAACAGAAACCTCCACACGAGCGGTCTGAGCGACAGGCCCCTGCTTGGCGGTCTGAGTAAAGTCGCGGATGGAGCTGGCGGCTTGAGAAGGCTTTGCGGGTGCGGAAATCATCAAGGTTTCTGACTCTTCGATGTCCTCTTCCCTGTCCTCGTCATCATCCTCGACGATCTTGCCGAGGGTGTCCGGAACGTCGTTATCCATTTCATCGGAATCGCCGGCCATTTCCTGGAAGCTGACCCGTTTTAAGGTGGAAACTTCACCGGAAAGGAAGGATCTGATACCCTGGCCTTCAGTATCTGTGGTCAACTGCTTTCCCGAGCCTTAAGTGGGAGTTAGTGGGCGGAAGCTTAGGCGGTCGAAGAGACTCACTCGTGTTGAGAACGGTCAGCGGCGACGTCGGGGTCTGAGGAAGCGGTGCTGACGTGCGGATCACGGGACCGGGATTCTGAGAACCTGTGGCCAGCGCGGATCGAAGAGGTTCGTGAGGACTAGAGGACGTGTCGTCAAAGTCGCTACCGATTAAGGAGCGTCCACCCTCTTTCTGACTCTGCAACAAGGGGCGATCAGGGGAATCTTCCTAGGGTTGACGAGGAGCTAACCTTTTCCTTCACAAGTCGCTTGACGGTTTGTTTCAACTGGCTGCTGCTTGTCTGTGCTTCTGCCAATTCGATTTCCAGCTAAGGGGAAGGGAGCTTCTTTTCAGTATTGATCATCAGGAGAAGATCCTCATTACTCATACCTTCTTGATTTTCCCTTCAAAGCTCGCTGGACCGTAGTGTTAGTCGGCTATATCTTACGCAAGGCAACTTCGTGCTGTGAATACCTTTGATTTCGTCAACATGTCTGTTGAGCTGCTTCGTTTCTAACAGTAGTACGGCTGGAAGCGACGAGGCCCAATGTCAGAGTCTTTTGGCCGAGTTTCATTCAAGCGGGCGTACCTTGTTCCAGGTCGGACTAAGCCATGGAGGAAAGAGGTAAGTAGGAAACTTTGCAGGAGCTCAACCGATGCGTACCAGCTTTCCCGTTTGATAACGCTCCACCAGCTTATCCTGTTCCGCCTTCAAGGCCTCATATCTACGACGTTCCGCCGCAATGTCGTCGCGATGGGCTTCTTTGCCATCCTGGAGTCTTTTGCCGAGCTCGGTTGTTCTTTCTTCCAAAGAGTTGTACCGCTCTTGGAGGTTCACGAGGTTGAGTGTTAGTTCGTCATGCTCCTGTTGCAACGCAGCGAAACCATGTGTAGTAATGCTATGCGCTTCTTCGGATTCGGCCAATCGTGCTTCGAGCTGTGCCAGTATGTGAGGTAAGCGTCCGACTTTCACCGGTCGTCGGCTCACTCACCTCTGCCTTTTCCCTTTCAAGCTTCAATGTGGAATCCTTGAGCTGTGACTGATCAGCCACGAGTCCCATGCTCGTCTTCAGGGTGTCATCTCGCTTGATTGAGAGTAATAAGCGCGTATACCCGACCGATGTGCGCGTAGAACTCACATCCTTCAGGCACTGCTCATAGTCTTTACGCAACTTCGCAAGCATTGCATCCAGATGTTGCTTCTCGGCGGCTCTGGCATGGCTTTCGAGTTCTATTCGTTGGAAGTCGGATTTCGAGGCCTGAAGGGCATTCTGCTCGACACCCAA
This sequence comes from Naganishia sp. PT2105A-2, assembly GCA_023628115.1. NCBI lineage: Eukaryota > Fungi > Basidiomycota > Tremellomycetes > Filobasidiales > Filobasidiaceae > Naganishia > Naganishia sp. PT2105A-2. Next base: position 37,691 of record JAMALG010000056.1, on the reverse strand, counting down.
GAAGAGTCAGCCCGCTGCGAGACGCGAAGAGCAGGAAGGAGTCAAAAGACCTACGACGGTGTCCGTTAACTCTTTCTCCACGTCTTGTACCCTCTTTGCCGACTCGAGTTCTGCCCTTTTCGCGGCTTCCTCGCACTCTTGTATCCTGGCTTCGTACTCTACCCGAACGGTGGACAAGACTTGTTCCTGATGATCAAGTTGTTCTCGCAGCTTTTGGCAATGTCGCAGAGCCTCCTCCTTCCCGACTCCTAGCTTCTCCACTTCTCGTTGAAGTCGCCCGTTCTGCTCTTTCAAGTCGGCGTTTGCGCTTTCAAGTCTACCTTGTTCGGCTTTGTACATCGTTGTCAACCTAATGCGAGACGTCTGAATTCAGCGCGCTCCCAGCAACAGACAAACCTGGAAGACAACGCACTTGAGGTGGTCTGTTTTCTGTTCTTTCAGTTGAGTGCTCAGCAGAGCAGACAGTGTCTTCGCCTCAGCACAAGACACCTCCAGAGCATGGTGTTCTCGTAATAAAGAGGATCCCTCCGCCTCGAGCTTTTCGACTTGCGATTGTAGCACGCTGCGTTCGTTCTCGAATTGCGCTTGAAGGCCGGTCAATCTTGCGATAAAAACATGGTCTCAGAACAAATCCAGGTGTAAGAGAACGTACTGACCTATCGCGTTCGACTTTGAGGGTCTCGCAAAGGGAAACCTCGGCTTGCAGAGAGGTCTGCAGCTTGAAATTCTGTTCGACGAGAGTACGGTTGCTCTTCTCCAGCTCTTGAACGTGTTCTTTGGCCTTCTCCATCTGTGTCGCCTGCGTGATTCTGAAACACGCAATGTCAGTCAACAATCTTGATCCATGAAGGACACTCAGAGGTGCGCACTTATCCGTCTGCTCCTCTTCCAACTCGGCTTGAAGTTTGACTGTCGTCTGACCCAGCGCTTCATACTGCATGCGCACTATCAATGGGGTCCCAATTGTTCGAGAGGTCTTAACTTTCTCAGCAAAGATGATTTGCTTACACTGAGCGATAACAATAGGCTGTTCAGATTCGTTTCGGTTCTTTGCATTATCGTTCAGCGCGTTGACTCCTGTTCCGCTAAGATGTCAACTATCTGGAGTCTGAACAAATGCCGGGAATGTAAAACCTACTTCGGTGAACCGGTTCCAACGCCACGCGAACTTCTTCAAGACCCGCGTCAAGGTTGTTTCTCGTCAACGACAGATCTTCCACCGCTTTCGCGTAAGACTTCCGAAGAGCTCCGAGGTCTTGTTGACATGCAGCGGCACTAGGAGAGGATAAATCTTATGGGTATCGAGAAGTTCACGATTTATCGTATTACTGACATATTCTGGCTTGCAGCGATCAGTTTCCTCGCCTTGATGATAGCGTCTTTCTTCTTCATCAGGATCGCTTCGTTCTCCTTGCACGCTGCGGCCTTCTCTTCTACCAGATCAGCATTGAGCTTTTCCAGGGATGCGTTCTGCTGTTCGAGCATTTCGATTTCTTGCTTGAGCTTTATGATCTCTGCCTCGCGGTTTTTGGCTCTGAGAATGAGGTCCATCGCCAATTGTTCATCCTGGGTGCCGCTTCCCGGAGACTGCATTCGAGAAGCTTGCGGTGGGAGCTGTGGAGTCTTCGGAACCCCATGACGCCTTTCTTGAACTGCCTCTGCTCGAGGATGGCCTTTCATAGCTCGAGCCGTTGAAGGACTGCTTGAGCGCGAAAGGAATCTTGCCAGGAGTGCTTCTTTTTCGGCCTTGCTGGCATTGACGAAAGGAGGATTGATCGCGTCCTTCATAAGTCGCAGGTCGACAAGAGGCAAAGCAGCAGCTCTTGCAGCGGCCAGTTGATCCGCCGTCATTTGACCTCGTCTCGAGCTTTGCTGGATCATCTGCTGGAATCGTGCATTACCGGTGAGGTCGCCTCCTTTACTCTTGCGCGACTCGCTGGCAGTCTTCGAAGCGTCTGTGCCGACCGCGTGGTCTTCGGTCCTGATTGCCTGAGGAGCCTTGGCCTGAGCACCATGAGGATGATTCTGCTTGGAGCCGCGAGCGAAAGTCGCATTAGCGCCATCCATTCCCGTGCGAGAGGAGTGTTCCTGAGCTAGCGCTGTCCTCGCACCCCTGTTCTCGTCCGAAGCAGTATCGTGAGTGCGTCGGTTGACTTGAACGATTCTACCGTTGGCGATAGGAGGTGCCCTCTCGACAGGAGGCGTTGCGTTGTCCACTTGCATCGACATTTGCTCCTTCGACGATGTTCTGGAAGACAAAATACGCCCGGACCGCGAACTGGAGGTTGAGCGATGAACGATTCTCTTCGGCGTGTATGCGTCTGCAGCGGGTTTTGTGACTTGCGGTTCCGCAGTACGAGTGCGAGAGGGCCTTGTATCGGACTGATCCGGAGCCGGCGTGACGGGGCGGATCGGGTGGTGCGGTTGGACGTCTTGTGCGAGCTGCATGATCTCCATGTTAACAGTTCTTGGATGAGGCAGGTGAGGCTGCGGATGAACAAGGGGAATTTCTCGCGATGGTGCGGCAGCGCCCTCGGATCTGTTGGATGCAGGGTTGGCTTGTTGCGATCTTCGCAGAGATTGCGCTTGCGCGGCCGGCTGTTGTCTTGAGGGTGCAGCCACGGCAGTGTCTTCCGATCTAACAGGAGCAAGGTTGTCGACATGCGTGTCATCCACTTCACCTTGAACGTCAGACACCGAAGAACCTTCAGCAGTGGTTTGCGCAACTGTTTCCTGGCGCGGTGCATTCGAGGTCATGTCCTGTTCGGGAGAAGAATCACGAGGCATTTGTGCTGGAGTAATTGAGTCCGTCGCAGCGTCAACGACCACAGATTCACCAGTACCTTGAACCTCCTTTTGGCGATTGGCGTCAGAGGGCAAAGGCATTCCGGCGGATTCGTCTTGATCTACTTTCATCGTGGTGGAACCTCCGGTCGTCGAGTCGTACGTATCGCGAACAAAGCTTTGTGCAGGAAGGGGAAGGGATTGCGGAGTTGGGGTTTCTTGATAATCACGATCGATTTGAGCATTGGTAGAACTTGCGACGGCGAGATTTTCCTCAATATCGACTTCCATCTCCCCCCGTGGAGTTTCTTGTTCTGCGACCGGTACTTGCTCCTGTTCTGCTGCAGCTATGCCATAAAACCTCTGAGCTTGATACTGCGCGACTTTCGCGAAGAGGTTTCCTTCGACGTTTTGGTGATCGACCTGTGTGAGGGGGTTGCCGTGCAATTCCGTGCTTGCATTGATCATTGACTGTGCAGTGCTGTCAGTATCGCCGCGGAAAACGAAAGAACTTGGTCTTACCTCCTTTCGAATCCCTTCGCCATCAACATGCATCATTCCATCACCGGCACTCTCCTGCAAGGACTGCCCTCGACTACCAGAATCATTCATCGATTTGAATCCAGATAACTCCGAAGTATGGGCGCCCTGAGAAGCTGACGGGATTTGAGGAAAGTTTCCGGGGAAGAAGGGACGGGATTGATTGATGAAGGGAAGACCTGCAACGGAAGCGGGCGATTGATACCTGGCTTGCATGGGCGTAGGAGGGATCGCAGACGACTGTGAGACGATAGGCCGATACGCTGTCGGCTTCGCGAAGGCGAATCCTTCGGCGAGCGCGTCCTCCATAGCGAAGTCGCGTGCAGCTGATGGGACTGCGATTTCGAATGAACGTTGAATGGGACGGTAAGTATGAGAGAGATCCGAAGTCGAGTGTGCTCGAATGCAGCCAGCGGTACTTGGAAGGGCTTGTCGTCTGACAACAATCACAGGGAATTCATCAAACCCATCAGGTCAAGGAGAGGCGAATAGGAGGTGGCGAAATGGGTGGCGAACTTCCCCCGCGCGCGCGGATCTGAAAGTGCGATCGGGTGAAGTTCTCCTATCGTATGCGCGCGAGGGAAAGGGCGTACTGAGGCCCCCTCTGATTGTTGCTCGTCTCAAATCGTTTGCTGACCTCGAACGAGCTTACTTGTGTCCCCTTGAACGCCCCGTAGATGCGAGATTCGACAAAGACATGACGTGCTGCTCGCCCTGCCTCCAGCTTGATCCCGTGACGAACTGAACACGAAACCGCGATCCACCCGGGTTCATCATGAACCATGCAAGCTCTATGCATAAAGTTGGCGCACGTAAACAGCTACCGCTACAATACAATATCGTCCACCCACCCACCCACCCACCATCGCCAGGAGATCCGGCGTTTTCTGCGCTCCGCCACCATTGGCGCACCTATGCCAACAGGTTCAACCGCGCGCTCAACTCGACCTGACTCCTGACGAGCGCGCTCAAGTAGCTAACGCTCAACGCATCCTGCAATCCGCGCTTGACACCCGCTTCATCGTCTTCCTCTCCCTCAGTAGCATCCTCCGCGCCGGCGACCGTCGCGGCATCGGCTTTCCATCGACCAACGGCATCGAGGAGGTATTTACCGACTTCAATGTCGGATGGGGCAGCAGCGGTGGCGCTCGAGGTGAATTGAGAGACGTAGGCTTGGATCTGGGTGATTTGCTGGGTGAGGGTTTGTAGTGATTGCGAGAGGGTTTGAAGCGGGGGGACGGCGATGGTCGGGGTTGTTGATTGTTGTCCGGGGACGAGGAGGTCGACTGCACGAGGGCGTAGAGGATTAGCAAGGACGAGGATAATAGAACGCGTGACTTACGTCCGGCCTTTTCGGTCAAGTGGTACTTGATGGAACATGGCACGGGCAAGAAGATGTAGTTTTCCGGCTTGGGGTTTACTCCGACTTGTTGACTACGAAACAGTTTCCGTGATCAGCTCTACAGGTTTTCGCCAACGTTTCTGTCGCGCACTCACGCAACGTAAGCCTTGACGGCCAAAGCACCCTGAGCGTTCCCGTTTGCCAGGGCTTCCGTATCGACGGTGAGATGGATCGCCGGCGCGGCTGGGCCCGTCTCTTGGGCGAAAAAGTTGTGAATGAGAGCCGAGTAGGGGTTGATCTCGGCGGAGGACGAGTACCTGTAAGATCCCCACTGAGCGAGGAAAATGGATTCAAGGGCACTGCGCTTGACTCACCATCCCACAATCACCTCCTTGTGCGGCCCCGATCCATTCACGCGTCCCATCAACTCGGTCATCGTCTTGTGATAATCCATATCCACGGCCACCTGACTCTCCGTCTCGGAATGCGGCAGCGCGAAACACGACCGGATCTCGAGTTCTGCGACTCCACCCGCAGCAGCGGCAGATGTATCGGCATGTCGCACGCCGAGGAGGGTACCAATAACGCGCGAAGTGGGCAGGTCCGAGTCGTCAGTGGTGGGTCGGCGGGCGTGGTGGTCGAGGATTTGGGCGAGGACAGAGGGGTGGATCGTGACTCGGGCCGGGGCTCGACTGGGCTGCAGAGTCAGTGCGGATCTCGAGCGGGTATTCGGGAGAGAGCTTACGGAGCGGACGCGGACGTCGATGGAAGGTCGAGGTAGAGGGCTGACATGGTGATGAACAATGGCGAGAGGACTACGAGACAACGAGCACAGGATCGATCACCTTGGCTTTCATTTTCCCTACGAGAGAGCGGTCTGGGTACGCGGCACGTGACTGGAGAACGGGGGCGCACCCGGGGAGGCGGCTGCTATGAGCCAACTCGAGGGTCAAGGTGAGGTGAGATGGTGAGGTAATCCCATGGCTCATCCTATACTCGCTCGTCCCCATTCACCTCGCTCAACCATGGCACGCATACGCGAAGTATGGGCACACAACCTCGACCACGAACTCAACCTTCTCCGGACCGCCATCGAGCGCTTCCCTGTCGTCAGCATGGACACCGAATTCCCTGGCATCGTCGCCCGTCCGATCGGCACCTTTCGCACGGGGAGTGACTACCACTTCCAAACGATGCGGTGTAACGTCGACTTGCTCAAGATGATCCAACTCGGCCTATGCTTGAGCGATATCGATGGGAATATGCCCGAGGAGGCGTGCTGCTGGCAGTTTAATTTCCAGTTCAGCTTGACCGAGGACATGTATGCGCCGGAATCGATAGAGCTGCTCAAGAATAGCGGGATTGATTTTGATCGGCTGGAGCGCGAGGGGATTGAGATTGAGACGTTTGCGGAGCATCTGATCACGAGCGGGCTCGTGTTGTTTCCGAATGTGAAATGGGTTAGCTTTCATTCGTGAGTTTGCCGTGTGTCGTGGATGGAAAGGATCGCTGACGCTGCGCAGGGGATACGACTTTGGATACCTTCTCAAGATTCTTACCAATGCGCCCCTGCCATCGGTCGAGTCGGACTTTTTCAATACCCTGCATCTATGGTTTCCACACGTTTACGACATTAAACATATCATGCGGAGTGTACGGAATCTGAAGGGTGGACTACAGGAGATCAGTGATTCGATGGGTGTACGTCGGCGTATCTGTGAAGCAACGTCTCGCTTACCCTTCGCAGATCACGAGAATAGGACCGCAGCATCAGGCAGGGTCGGATTCCCTTTTGACGGCGCTGGCGTTCTTCCGGATGAAGAAGAACTTTTTCGACGACTACCTAGACGACGAATACTACAAGTGAGTCTTCGTGCAACATTGTACACGCATCAGCGCTGACTTCTCCCCAGAAATTTCCTCTACGGCTTCGCATCCGCACAAACACGCGTACGCTACGCTCCGAACGACATGATCAACCTCGGCGCCTCACCACCCGCCAACATCAACCCAGGCCCGTCACCCGGTCCGGGCGCCTTTCCGGGAATCGGCATGTCGAATATCGGCGGCGGTGGCGCTGGCAGCGGGATGAATGGGACGCCTGTGGGCACGCCGGGCGCGTATGGGCACGTGATGGAGGGGATGGGCATGGGGTATGGCGAGGGGCGGGCGATGTATTAGTGGGCGAACATGGGAGGCCGATGAGTGACACCGTTGTATAGCTGTATCCATGGTCAATTGAGTAAGAGCACAAGAGCAAATACACGGCCACAGTGATTCGCCACGGCGGCCGGGCACGTGGCCATAAATAAGGTCCTAAATGGATCCGCGCATGATAAGGCAGCTAGGCAAGGGATATGTACTTGTGCATCAACACGGCTGACCCGTCTTCTCATCACACCGCCATGCCCGCGCCGACATGACAGCCCCCGTATCCGCCCTCGATACCCTCCCTCCCGGATCGCCTGAGGACCCGCACGCCGGCCACCTCATCTCGGCGCCATCCACAACACCCAACTTTGGCTTCCTGTACCGTCCCGTTGGCCTCTCCCAGCGCGAAGAAGATGCGCTCCGGATACACGTCCTCTTACTGTTCTATGACGACCATGCCCTCCTCTGGTCCTCGCTCGAGCAGCATTTCCACACCATGGACGAGAAACGGTTGAACGGAGCGATCGCGCTATTGGAGGAACTGGATGCCGTCGAGGTTGAGTCGGCACCGGCACCGAACCCCTGGAGTCCGGATGATGCGCTCGTGAGGCTCTTGCCCCATCCGATACCGCTGCGCACGCTCGGATCAACAGAAGAAGAGGTGGACAGGACGCTACCTTTGCCGTGGCCGGGCTCACACGTCTACTCGCCCGTCATCCCAGCGACACCCGGACCGCCCTCATTCGGATTCCCCGTTCTGCTTTCCGAAGGAGACTACCACGCCGAGCAAGCGGCCGAGTTTCCGTTTCCCGGATCAGTGTCGGCTGGTGCGGCGGCGTTTAGTTCCGGACGCACAGGTGGCCGACGCAGGAGTGGACCGGGGTCGAGGGGCGGGTTGCCGGCAGGGCTTACGATCACGCAAGCGATTAATCCTGGATCGCACACGCCAAGGAGCGTTCCGGCTACGCCCAGAGCTCATCCCATGCCGGCAGGATACGCATCAAATCCAACCCTACCGACGTTCAGCGATGCGCTGCGTAATTTACCGATGACGGTTACCCCGCCATCATCGGATCGATGGATCAGCGAGGAGAGTTCGCCCTGGTTTGGGGCCGTCACGGGTGGGGAACAAGGGTGGATGGATAAGCGGCTGGGGAATGCGATGAGCGGGGTGGATTTCTTGGATTTGGATCGGGTGCGCGGGCGGGATGCGGATGAGGAGCAGGAAGTGGAGGAACGGCCGGCGCCGATATCAGCGCCAAAGAAGACGTCACCGCCGATGGACACCCCGCATTCGCTCAGTCTCGGGATGGACGATACCCTCGACATCGTCAAAAACGCCATCGACGCCAAAAAGTCTGCCGTCGCGAAATCCAACAGCGCCGAGTCGTCCCGCCCTACGAGCAGAAAGGGCCGCGAACGGACGGGATTGGGCGTCTCGTTTGCGCATGCCGACGAGTTTCACGAGTACCCTGGTGGGCATGCCTCGGCGTTTGATGCGCATGGCGACGGGTCGGATGAGGAGGATCAGGCGCAGGCAAAGACGCCGATTGCGAATCCCGCGGGCGGGTGGATGCGGCGGCTAGAAAAGGCGTATTCGTATGGGTGATCGTGGACGCGCGGAGAACGGGTTTGCATAGATCGATAACATGGAATGACGACACCGGTTGTATACCACAAGCAAAGCTCAGAAATACATAGATGAGATTTTCAACCAGTCAAGAGATCAGGCATTCGGCAAACGTAATTGAAACCCGTCTCTGGCAATGCGGTCCGACTCTTCAGCTACGAATATACTTGTCCCGGTATACCATGCCTTTCCTTCAAGTCGCACAACAACAGCCGGCGTCCCTTCACTAAATCTCGTTTCCTCGATTTCTGAGGCGCGGAACGCACCTTGGTCTAGCGCATCGCTCGACCCGACCGTCGCGAGGGAGACGAGCGAGTAAAAATCTCGAGCCTCGTTCATCTGCATGGCGTCTTCGTTGATCTGCAGTGCTACGCGTGCGCCGGCGCAGGAACTGATGGATAAGCGGTCAATCTGTCTTTCAGGAAGCGATATCATCCGTATCTAGCTTGTACGGGACCTTCGATGTACTGATCGGCAAGAAGCAGCTTCCAGCCTCTATGGGAGGCGATGTCGGGAGGTCTGCAGGGACGACGTCCTGGTCTACCACCATGACAGAGTCTGGAAAAGGTCAGATGACAGTCATTCGCTATATCACGGCATTCCGGAGAAACGACAAATCCGGCTCGTCTGGATGTTGAAGATAACGCTTGCAAACCTCCTTGTCGCGTTCGACAAGGGCCTTAAACCTCTTGGTCGCCCGATCATAGTCTTCTAGCTCGACCCCTTTTCGTCCGAAGGCCGTCTTGGAAGCCAAGTTCCTTGGCTTCGACGAGACAGTAAAGGGCGCCGCCGTAAGCGATGCTGATCTGGACGCTCGACTTGCCAGATGCTTTCAGCTGTGGCCACGCATGTGCTTGCGGGATTGGCAAGGTGTGGGATTTGAGGGGGACGTAGCATGGCACCGAGGTGAAGCTGACCGCTCTGCCTGGATTCGAGACGTGCGGGTCCTTTCCGCCAATTCTTCTTAATTATTGTCGGGACCGCGGAAGTCACAACCCCGCAGGGTGGTTGAATCTTGACTATCAAGGTCCCTGATTCGGCGTCATAGGGCAAGGATTGTCGGCGGGGGAAGGGACCGGATCATGCGTATCTATGTGGAAGCGACCGAGGGACAGAGTCGCATAACCGCAAATTTTTTCCGACCTTCAGTACATCAAGTCCCTCGTCCCCGCGTGGTACCAATTAGTTGAATAGCCCTCATTATGCAGGAATGGCACACCGATATCCGCAGCTCCGTCGGGAATCACCATGAGGACTTACGGTGACCCTGGGGTTCGAGCATTAACCTGTGAAAGGCCATCAACATTTCTGCCAAAGGTGATGCGAAGCATCCGCGGCTTACCCACGACTTAAGTGATCCAGGCGCAACTTGGCATCCCTGCGTTTCTCTATCAGAGTAGCGCCTTGTAGCTCGAGAAACAGTTAGTCAGGCAGAAAGTAAGGGCTACAATGGTGTCATATACCTGACTGGCCCGTGGTATGCATGTCGGATGACGTGTATAGCGTCTTCGCCAAAGCAACGTTAACATGGGTACATGGGTACATGGGTCACATCATATATGGGACAACGACTATGGTTTGCTACAATGGGCCGCGGTGCCTCGACATTCGGCATCGGACCGAGATACACCGACATTAACGGCCACGCTATCGTCAGCGAAAATTCTATACGGGAAAACATTATCCCCTCCGTAATAGTGCTCGTTCTTTTGGAACGTCCTCCTGAGCCGAGCAAGTGGTGTGACAATGTGGGTTACGGTAGTATCATCAAATCACCGCTTATTAGGCTAGTCTACGGAATACAGCGGGATCTGAGTATCACGGATTGAAGACGGGGATGGCTAATTACAAGAACAAACTCACGCACGCTCCATAGCTGTGCAAACTTGAGTCTGAGACAGTTTGGAGGACATGAAACATATTTATTGAGCTTGGGTTCGGGCGCGTCGCGCAATCGCGCTTGGACAGAAAACATTTTCTTTCGCCACGGCTTATTTGCGAACCTATCCTGTCTAGTTGTATCCTGCTCACCTGTGAAGCCAATAGTTGACCTTGGCTTAACAGGTGAGTACTACGTGTATTATACGTATTTAAAGGCATTCAATAGTTGACCTTGGCTTAACAATAATTTTTTCCGTAGTAAGCTACCGGGAAGAGATAAGGAGTGGTCAGTAGACCTGCTGCCAGTGTTGAGAAGACAAGCAATTCAAACACGCTCGGATCATGACGGGCTATGAGGACACCAAGACTGTCGGTTCGATCTGGATGATCGCTGAGGAGAAATCCTTGCAGCTCCTTCCGGTTTTTCTTCACGGAAGGCCATGATGATCTTGCCGGGCCAGTCGAGACTCAGAGAGATCCATTTTGACTTTCAAGGAAACAAGGAATTGGCCACAATTTACAGACCTTTAGTTCGAATCAGCACTACGAATCTACAACGCAGAATCACATCCGCTCCCAAACAGAATTTATAAAAGGCTCATACTTGGTGAAGATGAAACGTGAAAAGCGGGGGAATGCCCTCACAGAAACGCAACGATCAAGACAGCAGAATTTTCGTCTCGCTCGCAATATCGTCTGCAATCCGAAGCTCCTTCTCAAAGCGGTACTCAGGTGCCGCAATCTCGTTCAGGCTAGGGATCGGCGATGTATCCGACTTTGCGGTTCGGTTCGGCTGTTCAGCCCAGCTACCGTCGGCCAAGACAGTCTCTCGAGAGATGACAATGACATCTCCGGCCCGCAGGTCTTCCTTCGCTGAATGCATCCAGCCGAGAAGCGACTGCAGTTTTGGATCGATAGAAAGTCGGTTGATTCCGTCCATCAGCTCCTTGACGTTGTATCTCGCTCTCATAGGGGCTCCGACGAATTTGAATGTCTCCCCCAACAATCCAGAGCAGTGAAGCTCATACGCTCCACTCAGCAGTATGACAGCTACTTCGCGCCCAAAGGTGGAAAGCTGACCGCCCACTTTGAAACGAAACAGGCAGGAAGGCTGCCTAGGTGATGCAAGATGCACGTCTCGACCGAAATGTATCGCTCCGAGAACGAAAGAATCGTTGGTAGGCAAGGTCCATAGAGGAGTGAAGGCATCCTTTGTCAATTTTGGTAGAATCAAAGTGCCACGTTGTTCCCTCTTGATCTCTTCACTCGGTGTTTTTGCCTGGCCGAAATTCTGTATGATGCACTCATCCAGATCGGCAGCGTTGGCCTTAGAAGAAGATGTAGAAACACCGGTTGATCCGTTTCCAGGCAGCCTCCCAATGACGATGCCAGCCTCGCAATGCGCGGCCTGGAAATAGAACCCACGCATGTATCGACCCATTCCTCCTTTTTTAGAATCAAAATCGTTCTCGCTGTATCGGAAGCCAAAGACGAGGTCCCGCGCTGTACCTTGAAGATCATCGCAGTCTTGTTTACTCCCCAGCAGGTGGAGCACTTGGTGGTGTTCGTCCGGCGGTAAGCTCACTGAGTAGTCACGGAAATCCTGCAGGAATTTGTCCCGCTCTTGCACAATGCCTCTCGCATCCAAGTCTCGCGAGCTGTGATAGATCTCCTGGAAGTAGTTCGGGGCGACAGTCGATGGTTCAGAACGACGCAAAAGGCGATACTGGGCTTCGTTGTACCGTACTGCCTTGTACCTGGTGTCCGCCGCGATATACAGGTAGCCCAATGTGTCTTGACAACAACTTGCGGAAGCATCTTCCGCAGCATGAAGATGTACCTGCAGGTCGGGAATAGATGAGGCGCTTTTTGTGTTTGTCGAAAGCATCTGGATCGTGGTTGTAAGACTTGAGGGTGTCGTGGTACGGGGAAAGTCTGCGTTGTATGTTAATTTCCTCTGAGGTGGCACCTTTTTGTATCTCCCATGTGGGAGGTCCTTTGTGACTTTCCTTTGCGCCGTCAGTCCTTTGTCGAGCATGTCATCAATTCCACTTCCTTGAGAGTTAAACAATCTACCCTTACAGTGTTTTAGTCCTCGAGACTAAAAAGATCAGGATTTACGCATCTCGGCGGATGTCACCTTCTACTCCCCTATGTAATGCTCCCGCACGTGGTTGAGATACCAATCGCTACACAAGTTCTTTTATCATTGCAGACTTCTAGTACAAATCATAGATCTGCAGCCGTTGAGAAATGAAATGAAATGCAATGAAATGAAGTGAAATGAAATGAAATGAAATGAAATGAAATGAAATGAAATGAAATGAAATGCAATGAAATGAAATGAAATGAAATGAAATGCAATGAAATGAAATGAAATGCAATGAAATGAAATGAAATGAAATGCAATGAAATGAAGTGAAATGAAATGCAATGAAATGAAATGAAACGGTACAGCTAGCTCAATTGCGTGGCAGTGCCCGAAGTTCTGAAATAACCCGCGCACTACCCTCTTGGCGCCATTGTATGCGGCTTTAGATTACAAAGCAGGTACCTCTATACTTTTACCGCTTCTTGCATCATTCCACGGTCGAACAGGGTAGTGACTGTGACATCGGTGGCTTTCGTCTGATACCATGCTCCCAGACCATACTGCGGATTCGGCGTCCTGAGTATAGTTCATTGCTACGCCCGGCGCTGACTCCGACAGCCTTCCTGTAGATACTGATGCATGATACCCGTAAGACTTCCTTGACAGCTCTTTGCCTGATTTGAGCGATCTAAGAGAAGACAAACGTGCACTTTCGAAACCGCCTACCTCTGGAGTCGCTTCGGTCGCGTCAGATCCAAAAGTAGTAAAGCAATGAATCGAAAGATCGGGAGGTGAGCTTGTCATTGTATTTTGCCGACTGGATGTTCCGAAAATATCTTTCAAGTCGGTCCAGAGGCGCTTTACGGACATATGCTGCCGGGCACGGCGTACACCACGGCTCCAGCGCTTGATCCTCCGATGACTAGTTGGAAAGACTGTTACGCTAAGGTCAATACACTGAAAGCCTTCATAGTCATAGAGGATACTACTCACCTGTTACGCTAAGGTCAATACACTGAAAGCCTTAGAGTAACAGATGTACAAGGTGAAGAGCATTTGATGAGCTCGCTATATAGCTTGGGACAAAAAAGTCGCGCTCGCGCTTCAACCAAACCTGCGCCGAAGAGGCGCAAGTCTCATATATTCCAACAAAGACAAGCTCAAAGTCAGCATGCCTTGCTACGCCGGACTGCACAGAGAAATATACCGAGCTTTGCCTTCCTACCGAGATTCGATGTGAGCCTCTTCATGCTCTTGCTTGACGTGATGAGGGCTTGCAGAGACAGACATAAGGACACACTTCCTCGCAGTAGTGCTGGCTCCTTGATTTGAGTTCTTGGCTGACTTCATAACAATCAGAGTGATTTCAAGCTGGACTCAGTTGTGATGTCTTTTCACAATTACCATGTACGCCTCCAGGGTATAGTCACTTTATATCATATACAGCATTCCCATCCGTGAGGATGGAGGGAAGAGGCTCCTATGACTCTCCTTTCTCCAAGGCATCTGATTCCGGAACCGATACTTTTCACTCATTTCAGTTAGTAGAACCGATATCGTAGATCAAGCTGATTAGGTTCCTCATTTCTGTTGGAATGCGGGCGCCGGCGCTAGCAAGTCAAAAGCGCGTGCTCAATTTCTTCCTATATGAGCGAACTCATTCCATAGTATCATTCGTTGTAAACCTGTTGCTCTAAGGCTATCAGTGATCTGACCTTAGTGCAACAGGTGAGCAGTCTCTAATGATACAAGAAGGCTATCAGTGATCTGACCTTAGTGCAACAATTTCCTTTCTTCCTTTCTTCCTTTCTTCCTTTCTTCCTTTCTTCCTTTCTTCCTTTCTTCCTTTCTTCCTTTCTTCCTTTCTTCCTT
>JAMALG010000056.1:0-23300 GCA_023628115.1 Naganishia sp. PT2105A-2 | reverse complement strand
TTCGTCAGCCTTTCAGCTTGTGCAGTTTCGCTCACTTGCGTATTTAGAACGCAATTATGATTCCCCGTAGTCATATGTATGAACGGTAATTGATTTACAGGTGAATGGTTGTTCGTCAACGAATGAACCAAGAATCAACTTACCTGCCAGAGCATCTAATTAATATGGTGTACAAGGCAGAGTAAGAGATAGTACAACTAACCTATGAACGGTAATTGATTTACAGGTGAATGGTTGTTCGTCAACACATGAACCAAGAATCAATTTACCTGCCAGAGCAACGTCTGGCCGTTCAAAGTGTGAAAGGGGGAAGCATCTACTGTCTGTCTATATACCAGGTCTTACTGTCGAATGTTCCAGCAGTTGAGTGAAAAGCGCATGAAGGCGAGGTGAAGCGAACCGAGCGGTGATGTGCTGATGTGAAATGAATACCGGCTTTCCCGGTGTCGCGACTCAGTAGATACCGGGGATGCGACTAAGCAGATGCCGGTGAAAGCTGACTACCGTAGGTGACTACCAATGATGACATCTCAAATCACCTCAATATGCATTCTGGCCATACTCGGTCGCTGACGGTATGCATGCTGTGATGCTGAATAATTCCTGCGGGTACAAAGTCGTCGGAAGCACCGATGGGTCATGGGAGAGGCTCGACGGGTTCTCATAAGACGCTTCTGTGTGTTCCTCATATGCAGATGCACAGCATGGCAGCGACAAGTGAGCATGTGAACATCCAGTAACCGGTGACCTATTTCACCTGAGCAATTAGTGCCGCCGAGGTCAACCTAGTACTTTGTAGCTCACTGGGTATGTCCCTTCATTGCCTCGAGACAACATCTGGCGAAACCGGAGTTACGAATCGAGGTTTACTATTCGTGAGAATTGAGAGAGCCTTGTGCGCAAGTCAGCTTCGTAATAGAAAAGAAATCCCAGGGGGATCTGAGGCATAAAAACCACGAGAACGGGTCGGTCCACTTGGCTATAGAGCCGTTCCCTTAAAACTGGAATGGTTCGCTTTGAGGGCGAATGCTTGGGCCAAGCGGATATAGCTAAAACCGAGGAACGAATCAGGAGAAGCAAAAGGCTTTGTAGCTGAGCCAGCCTCCAGGAAGCTTGCTGATGACATATGAATCAAGTATAACCGGTTCACCGGAGCTGATATCATAAGGTAAAGACTACCTTGTAAAACAGGATGTTGAAGTACTGGTCTCGCTCCATTACTCGGCAGGAGAATACAAAGAAGAGAAAAGAGATGGTGTGAAGTCAGACGCGACATCACCTGGCAACAGTTTCTTTTCCGCTGTCCCCGTACCCATTCCTTGTATGACGATCTTGATGGGCAGAAGGAACGATGACGAAATGCTGAACGTACTTGAGAAAGGCATGGCGGATGACGGTTGGCGGTCCTGAATCAGCAAGATACAACAAGTTTATCGTAGGGCTCTGTTGAGTATTTCGTTGTATTAGTGGGCAGGCGCGGAGAAAGTGGTCACGAGGGGCTAGAACCTCGTCTGAGTGACGTGTATTGCCGTCAGTCCCGTCGCTGGAACGGTCTATCATTCTGCCGTGATGGCGTTTCCACGTGAGCGATCGAGAGCTGGTCAACGACACGAGTCATCGCCGCGTTTCCTGCATGCATGATGACCTGTACACGCAAGCAAGCTCAGTACCAGTGACTCGGCATGCACTACTGGAAAGGACGCTCTGGAATCTGCTCTTTCGACTATGCCGATGACCGAATACCGTGGTCAACCCTGCCAGAAGCCCCGATAGCTAGTCACCAGCTATATCATTCGGTTCGCCCTACAAATTCCCGACGTCATGTTCAGATCGAGGATCGAGCGAGCTATCGGGCGACATCAGGAGCAACATGCGTGATATATACATCTTCGACTCTTTTAGACAATTGTTTCGCCCAGCTCCGTGAAAGTCATTCACCATCACCATCATGACCGCCACTTTCCTATCACTCCCAGCGATCTCGGACCGCAACTTGTCCTTGTATGCGCTGCCGCTGGTAAGCGATCTCCAAGTTTTTTAGGACTTCGCTTACGCTCCTGTCTAGGTCTACATGCTTGCGTTCTCGCCGCATGAGTTGAAGCTGCTCCGCCTCGGCACACGCTACAACAATAACAAGCCCCGAGATCCCGTCAAGTTCCGCGAAGGGGATACGGAGACGTACAAACAAGGTCAGTCCCCTTCGAGTGTCAAGTGCATTTCGCCCGCATATCCTGATGCCGTTTTCTTGGTCTGCAGAGGTTGAAAAGCTTGGTGTACGTGATCCGCGGTATTGGACTGCTTGACGTTCTCGGCTCATCTAGGCTGTCCATATCGAATAGGGAATTCATCACAATGGGATGGAATCTTGGCCATTGTTCGCTATCACGCTTGTGAGTATATGTCTCCTTTTCGCCTATTCACTGGTTCGTTCTTCCACTGGCTGCGATGGGCCGGGTGAGCCCACACGTGTCATGTCGCCGCAAAAGTCGTCGACAACGTTTGCCTGACGAAGCAGATATACTTTCTACACTACGCGATTACTTCCTTCTCCTCACTAACACCTTTGACTTCCAGGCGATAGCTCACATGGTACACCTGCCGATACCCTACCTCAACTCCTTCGCGCTGGCCTACACCGTATCCCGAGTGCTGTACAACATCGTCTACTACAACCAAGTCGGATTCATGTCGGACTCTGCTCGGACGGGTATGTTGAGCGTGGTCGCTCGAGCCTTGAGATCGGCGCTGATCTTTCGTGACGCATAGTGATCTACGTTGCGGGCATGTTTGGTTGTCTTTCGGTTCTAGTAAAATGCGCCGGAATCGCAGCGGGGTATTAGAGGAGTCATCAGAGTCAAGTTCCGAACCCTCTCAAAGATTCAAGTGGACCATGTGCGGTCGCCGCCATTGTACCATTATACACCAGATGCATCATTCCAGAAATGCGAAACTGTATATGAATCAGCGCTGTTGACGAAGGCAAGCAGAAAGCTGCGTGTAAGGCTTCAACACGAGCATCCATTGCCGACTGACGGTTGGAAAGTTTCCCGCACGATTCTCCTCGTTGGCAATCTCTGAAAGACGAAGGCCCACAAGATCGACTACTCGGTATACATGTTCAATGGTTATCGCGGTTCTCGATCCTAGCGGTCTGTGATCCTGTGTTCCTCTTTGCAAAGCGAGACCCTTTTCAAGCTAAGAACATGAGAAATTGAATACCCTTTTTTTTTCCTCCCTACATTCGTCTATATCGACAGTCTATGTAAAACTATGAAGATACCCTTTATAACCAATCTACTATGCAATCCCTTGGCCTTTTTCGCCTTTACCCTCTGAACCCTGTGATGGTTCTATTTTCCCCTCTAGACGGAGATCCATCGTGCCATCCACTTGTTGACGATCTGCAGCCAGCGTGATGAGCAAGTGTCAAGGAGACTCAGAAACGCTGCAACTCACCTGCTTGGCTTCGTCGACAAGACCGTCGTCCAGGAGAGCTTGAACGACACCTCGAGTAGCACTCTCCAAAGCCGAAAAGATCCAGGCGTGGTTGACACTGGTGTGTTCACCGATGCTATAAGTAATGAGACAGTCAGTAAATGCGGAAGAGTCCGACGTGAATGCTGCTTACAAGATGTGGTTCAAGTGGGTACGGTGGTACTCGGGCATGTAACGCTCGTGCTGGCCGGTGTAGGGAGAAGCCCATGATCCAGCCTGGTTAGGGTCGAGACCCCAGCAGACTCGGTCGTATTCGCCAGTGTATTGCTCGGCCGCGATTTCTCCATGGATCTCGTTCATAGCTTCGACGACCATTCCGACGTGATCAGCTTCCGACAAGGCGGAGAGGGAAGGTCCAACGGGGGTGGTGTAACTGGCGAGAAGAGCTCCGGGACCGGTACCGTTGATGTTGTAAGCGGGGTAGCAGACAGATCCGATTCCGGGCAAGTCGGTGGATCCACAACCGCCGAAGATGGGCTGCTCAATGTGCTCCCAGAATCGAGTCTTGTAGAGGAGCTGAGAAGCACAATGTCAGCTGCGAATGAAGCGCAAAAGAGCGTCATACTCACAGAAACCTTGCAAGCGTAAGAGTAACCAAGTCCAGTAATGGCCTCCTTGATGATCGGGTTAAACTTAGGCAATCGCCAAAGTCGGGCAACAGAGAATGGCACAGCGACAATCGTCTTGTCATAGGTCTTGGTCTCAGTGGTCTTGGTGTCGTGCTCGTACCAGCTAATAGACGTCTTCTTGGTCTTCTCGTCGTAACTCAGCTTGTTGACCCTCCTGCCGTAAGTGATCTTGCCGTCGACGATGGGGTGGAAGGCTTCGGACAATCGGCTGAGTCCCTTGTCAATCGTCTTCCATTGAGTCGCTTGGAAATAGACACCGTCATAGATGTCATCCCACAGAGTGCCTGAGGTAGTGACTTTTTAGTGCGGAGCTCTGGTGAATCTCGTCTCGCTGCTTACCAGTACCGCCGACAGCCGAGGTCTCGTTCCAGCCCAAACCTTGCGACCTCAAAAACGAAGCTTCGGAGAAGCTGTGCAAACCATCCTCTGGAAGACAAGGTCGACGTCAGTTCGGATCTCGCATTGTCAGCGAATCGCCACTCACCAATGGCCTGTTTGTGCGCCTTGAAGATGTTCTTGGCAGAGAGCTCATACTTGTCGGAGTAATCGATAAAGTGCTCGAGCGCTTCTTCGGCAGCCTCTTGCTTCTCGGCGGGTTCAACTGCGGGAACGCCCGATGTAGCTTTGGCGAGGAGCGCAGCGTACTGGCTTCGCCGAGGGACAGTGCCGTCTGGGTTTCGAAGGCCGTTGTTGTAGACGTAATTGCTGCGCGATACATAGTCAGCGATGCTCGAGGACCAAGTCAAAGCGTGACGTACTTGGGGTTGGACTGGATCCAGTTGATGAAGTTGACCTGGAGCTTGGGGTCTTTATCCTTGTTCATCTCGTTCAAAACGTCGGCAAGCTGGAAGACGAGCTTGTGGTCTTGAATTTCGAGAGTCTCGTTGGTTCCAGCGTAGGTCAGGCTGACGGGGAAACGCATAGGACTAGGAAGGCTTGATCAGGAGACATGCTACCAATTTCAAGTACCTAGTCAACTCACCCCATCTCCTGGTACTGATAGTCCTCCGGGGCGGTACCATTGAGGTATGCGGTGCGAAGTCGCCTGTGGAGGATCGAGTGTGGTCAGTACGTGTCAAGAAGTCTCAGACAGCACAACATACCCTCCAATTCGTTCTGAACTTTCCGAAATCTCCCAGTTGTGGATACCAACGGAGTCGAGCAAGAGCGCCGACATAAGACCGGCCATACCGCCACCGACGATACCGATCTTCTGATCCTTCTTGGCGGCGACGAACGCCGCGTCCGGCTCCTTGGCCTGCAAGTAGGCGACACCGTCGAACCACGCGCCGTAAGGGTCATTGATGGATGACAAGGTGTTTCGCTTGGCGAGGGTGTCGTGGGTGATCTCGATGGCCTCGGAGGAGCCGACGACGCCGAGGTCGGAAAAGGCGTGCAAGCAGCCCTTGGTGGGTGCGTCCCCGGGCGTGATCCAGACGAATCGCGTTCTGAGGTGAAGTAGTCAGCATGGAGGCAAGTGCTCAGAACCGATGAACTCACGGCATATCGTCAGAGGCATATCGCTCAGTCACGAGTCGGCCGACTTCGTGGTGTGCCTTGGAGTGGTGGTCGATGTTGCATTCGCCGTAGACGAAGACGATGTCTCCAGTCAAAGATTCGGGACGATCATACGAGATGTGGAAGTTGTGCGCTCCACTTCGTTGAATACCAGTTGGGCTGGTGAGAAGCAAGTCAGTAAGGCTTCAGTAAAGCTTAGGCAGTACTTACTTTACAAAGCTGATGGAGGGCCGAGGCGTAGGAGAAGCGTTGGCAAGCTTGCCACCAGCGATGAGGAGCGAGAGCGGCAAGATAATCTTGGAGTCTTTCATGGTTGGCTGTGGAGATGATGGAAGAGGAAGAGAGGTCAGTATGTTCATCAATTGAAGTCAGCCCTTAAATACTTTGGATTCCGCACAGACGGTTGCAAAGGCATTCCGAATCTCCCATGGTTCGCTTCAGTAACCTCCGGTGGTGCTCCTGGACAGTCCATTTGACGGTCGTCTCCGATGAGATCCTATCTCGGACTCTTCGAATTTTGCTTCGTCCCCTTCTCCCGTGCCGCCATTGGTCCGGGCATTGTCGTCCTAACGATTCCGCCGGGCCGCTCGTCTTGCCATTTCCTGTACCGTTCCCGGATATCTCTTCGTTGCTTCGTGACAGCAAGCATGAGTCGGAGTCTAGACCGGGCTTGCAAGAACTTTTGCCGGTAGGCGATGGCGATAAGGGCGTGCACCCTGTCCATGGCACGTACAAGCGCTTAGAGCGCTCGTATTCGCAATCTTGCGAGACTGCAATCGAGAGAAACGATATCGTCTTCGACTTATCGTCATGCGTGAGGTCGCAAGCGGAAGCTTATCTCTCGCTCGCCTCGATCGCGCGCTTATTGCAACGTGGCTTGCCAAGACCCGGGTCGGTTTCTCCGAGATAGGTCACTTGTTGAATACCGATATCAGAGCGGATACGAGGCATCATCCGAATTACGGGATTGGGACATTCGACAGGATGTAGTTGCCGGAGTGTGCATGGACTCTGCACGGCATTGCAGGAAGGCGGGCCCCGAAAGATTGCTGAATCTAGGATCCATCTCCGAACTTGTTGTAATTGCGACGCAAGTCGAGATAAGGACGGTCATGCCAAGATCAAGTCGATTGATTGCAATTGCCAACCTGTTTGACCCGAAGATTGGTAACGTCGGCACAACGATGCACTGGGGCACAACCTCGGAGCATGGAGAAGTGCACCTAGAGCGGGACGATTCGGACGCGGTATAGGTCATTCCGCGTGCATCGTGCGGTCGAGGTATAAATGCCAGCACTTGTCGAGCAACCGTTTCCCCGGCAGAAAGCAGCACCACAGATCCATTTTCCAAAGCACACACTTCACCCATCTTGCATCCATTCAACCACCATGCTCTTCAACTTTGGTCTCCTCGCTACCCTCGCCGCGCTGGCCAGCGCCTCCCCGCTCTCCACCACCTCCAGCCCCCTCGCCGAGCGAAACTCCGACATCACCCGTCTCGGCTCAGTCAGCAAGACGTTGTCGGGCGGCACCAGCTTCGGTAACCTCGTCTTCGTCAGTGGACAGGTGCCCGTCGTTAACAACACGATCGTTCCCGGTGGTATCAAGAATGAGACGGCGGCGTGTATCGAGAAGGTAGCTGCGGTCTTGAAGGAGGCTGGCACCGACTGGTCGAGGGTCTTGAAGGTGACGGTCTTGATGCAAGGTAAGCCCAGCTGTCCTCCTCCATCACGACGTGAATACGATACTCACTCGAACCCCTTCCTCAGACATCAACGACTTCGCCAACATGAACGAGGTCTACAACAAGATGATTCCCGACCCCAAGCCTGCCCGATCCGCCTTTGAAGTCGGAAACCTTCCCGTCTCGTGAGTCGAAGTGACCCGTTGATCATGGCCGAGAGCTGACGCTTTTCATGGACAGTGGTATTTCGGTGGAGATCGAAGCCATCGCGGCGTTGTAACGGAAGTGGCCGTAAAACCGAATAGATATCGGTCTCGCAGAGATCGATGGTATAGACAAATAGTTGTAAAGATGGGTCACTTTATAAAGGGCAGATAATAGTATACGTATTAGTCGATTATCAGGCAATGATGGCATAGCTCGACACGGGACGTACTGTGAGAGGACACTTGGGGTCCTTGAGTTCCGGATCACAGATACGTCTTATCCACTGCAACGAGTTCGTAGCTTCGGGGTCTTTCAACGATGCCGTAACCGCTCTTGATGCCAGGGGAACGCGAAGTTGCGATTGCGGGAGACTGATTTTCCGATCTCGCTCGAAGGTTCCTCCCGTCCAGTGACACAATCCTCCGCGTTCACAAGTATCTCGACTCATGTTCGCTTACGGTAACGTCGATCACCAGAGTCGAAAGACCGACCGCGACATGTGTCTGAGTGCAGCGCTGCTCACTCACAGTATCAGCGTTTACGTTCTCGCGCGCTTCCGTTGGACTCACACAACCATAGCGACTTCTCCTGTCCATTGCCCAAATCCTTCTGGCGGTCCATTCTCACGACACGTCAAATAGGGTAACGCGGTGTCTTGTCGCAGTAGGATTCGCAAGCCATGGCGTGAAACTAGGCATCACTCCGCGTATTATCGTCTCCTTTTCTGATTGTCGACGAGCTGACAGTCACTGGACTTCCGCCGAAATCGATCAATTGTCCACCTAGATCAGGTACTTACGAGCCCACGCCTGAGAGACACAAGATTAGTATGGACAGAGTACCCGCCACGCAGAACTCACCAGTGATAGTAACGGGAACGCGACGAGTTCTCGACGCGTCATGTCTGCTGACAAGGTGTAGCGCTTGCTCCCATGTCGGATATGCATTATTGTACGAGACCACGAGGCGTTACGAGGTGATGCCGAAATCGAGAGTCGGCGGTGGGGCATGGAGCGCAGAAGGGTAGTGACGATGAACCAGAAGACAAGAGTAAAAGACCGGACAACCCTCTGCAGATTCAAAGCGATATTCGTCTCGCGCTGATTACGTACACCGATCAGCGGGAATAGTATCTCGTGCAAGAGCTGAATCTATATTTAGGTCACGTCCATTCCGCCGCAGTCGTCGTACTGTTCCACCGACAACAACACACAGCCCTCGTCGACGCAATATACAGGATCGTCGCTATACCTTATCATTGTATACCCCATCAGAACTTCAATCGGCGCATCGACTTTCGCAAGACGGCAGACGAGACAAGATGGCTTCCCGCGATGTGAGTTTCTTCATTCCTCTGCGCAGAATCCATCATACAGGTGTGGCTGGAAGGGAACGTTGGGGGGAGATATCGGCGAGACAAGAGAAGCCATGACGTCTGCTCTGAAATGTTGGTCCGGGTCATTTAACACCTCCGGGAGCTCCTGCATGAATGGTACGAGGGTGACGATATGACGATCTTCGCGTTTCAGATCGGTTGTGGTATAGGGGAAATTCGCATCAGTTCTGATGGAAACAAGGCTTGAGGATCGCCACGCAGACTCAAGAGTACTTTCAAACGAGGTCATGCTGATCATCTGCATCCCTTCACTTATCCTGCTATCACCATCAATCCACCATGAACGACTCTCTATCCTCCCTCGACTCTCCCACGTCCGCCAACAAACCTTCCTGTCTGCGCACCGCCCTCGGTAAACTCTTCTCGCTTCGCGAATCCGCCGCACAGTACTACCAGAACCAGGGCGGATACGGTGGACCACCGCAGGGACAGGGATACGGTGGACCGCCGATGCAGGGTGGCTATGGTGGACCGCCGATGCAGCAGGGTGGGGGATACTATCCGCCGCAGCCGCAACAGGCATATGCGCAACCTGGTCGTGAGTGTGGAGTTACACCAGTAATGGTGCGGCCGCTGACAGAGGAATGGAATTGCCGTTCTTCTTTTCCCGCAGAGCAATAGTACGTATGACATGGCGCTTCTCATGACGTGGCGGTTAAACCCCTTGCCCTCGCAGCTACCCCCCGCAACAGCAAGCCCAGCCCATCATGGTCCAACAAGCTCCGCAGAAATCATCAGGTGGCGGCCAAGGATGTCTGGCATGTTGTGCCGGTGCACTGTGCTGTTGCTGTGGTATGTCCCCCCTGCGTCTGCCGGATATGCAACGCTCCGCTGATTCACGCTTGTTTCTCACAGCTGAGGAAATGTGTTGCGACATGATGTTTTAGACTCAGGCATGGATGGATACTGTTAAGTCGGACATGCAGTTGTATGAGCGGCTTCACTCCGCTGGTCATTGTTCCTAATAGCATTTAATGGTTGGTAGGTGCAGTCGACAAGGAGTCGGCGGTCTGAAGGCCCAGCCTTGGCAATATCTTGACCATGCCAGCACGACGCCTTCCGGCTTTCCCCTTCTCCGAAGTCAAGTTATTGTAAGCAGGAGTATGACGCTCAGTAGAAGCGTGTGAGGGAATCCAAAGGGCCCTGCTAGGAGTCTACTTCGTAGTTTTACGGCACGCCAGTAACCGATGCTGCCTGTCAATACATACAAACACGTGTATGAGCCTCAGAGGCTTGTACGATTCCTCCCCTATCCTTCATCACCGTTCTTTCAACCCTCCTCGTTCTCTGCTTCTCTTTGAGTACGACCGGTTGGTTCTCTAAGAGTGCAAAAAGGGCTCCAGTTGAATCGGCGGCGAATCGGTCGGGGAGGCTTAACCCGATCCTGGGGAATGCTAACGACACAATCGCAAGGCAAGACCTAGCGTTGGGCGTGAGTAACGGACCAGGCGCATATGCATGCTGAAGAAGAGGACTCGCGTTGAGAAACGCTGCGTATATCAGACAAGCGCATCGGTTGCGATCGAGAGTCATTCGTCATCGCTGGCTACTCAAAGTGCGTAAATTGACGAACGGTGATTTCAGTCGACGCGACCTGCCCTTCTGCCTTTCTTCCATATCCACTCAATCCAGTCATGCCCGCGGATCCCTCGACGGTAGAGCAAGACTTTCTCCTAGCCTTCGCCCAGGTCCCACCGAGCGCGATCCGCATACCGCCCCCTTCTGCCGATGACGATCAATCATCAACGGGCAATCCCAATCTCGACGTGCAAGACTCGCACGCCCAGGACACGAAGCACCGGTCGAGACTTGCGTCTTTTCCTCCTCCATCGACGGTAGTAGCAGCAAATAATGGCAAGAAATCTGGTCCGCGTGATGGAACAGGATCAGTGCCTTCGGCGTCAAGCTTTACGGCCGGGGCCTTATCTGGTGGCGTAGCGGACATGTTCCTTTCGAGCATTCTTCCCTCATCAATACCCAACAAGTCAGCACCGACGTCGACCCATCCTGGAGCACCGGGCAAGATTCGGATGCTATCGTCACAGAGAGAGGGACTGAGCTTGCCCAACATGACCAACAACTTTCGTCGTTTCGTTGCGCGTGTGGGATTCATCTTTTGGACGATGGATAGGGTTGAAGAGGTCATGTTCTGGAGGAAGCCTTTATGGACGTGGACGTGGATCATGTGTTGGACTATGATTTGTGAGTTCCTCCGGACAACTTGAGATAAATCTTACTGACGCGTCACAGCGTTCTACCCTCGGCTCCTGCTATGCGTCCCGTCCGCTGCATTGATCCTCATCCTCCTACACCAATACGAAAAAGCACACCCATCATTCTCAAACCCCTCATCACTCCCAACGGCTGTACCAGCTCCGAAATCCATCCTCTCGAATCCCCTTGCGGGAAGCATCGGCGCATCGTTAACAGCCAATACCGATCCAGCGACTAATCCGGCTGCTCGAGGGGACGTCCATGATCATGCCAGCGAGGGCAAGGCGCACGGTAGTACCGTTGACAGTGATGGGACGATCATTCCGGCAGCATCGGCGGGCGTGCCAGAGTCCGGTGTGGATTACTATATGAATCTCCAGGGTATCCAGAACTTAATGGGACTCGTGTAAGTACGGATGTCACGCCATCAACAAAAGCTCACATTGCATAGCTCGGATATCTATGACGGGGTCTTGCCATATTTAACAATGATCTCGCCCAATCTCGTCTCAACATCGCCTCCGCCGACAACATTTCCACTCTCGGCAACCCACATCCTAATGCTACTGCTCCCGCCGACTCTCCTCCTCCCGATCCTCCCCTCCGGCGCAATTCCCTTTCTGCTCCTCCCGCTGGGCATTCTCCCACCCATCATCTTCCACCCGGCGTTCGTCTACGCCGCACTCTGGAGCCAAGGCTTCCTCCGGCCCTCGCGCCTCAAACAATGGCGCGCCAAAGCAGAACGATGGGTCCTCACGGACCGACTGGACGATGCCATTGCTCAAAGCGAGATCCGTGAGGTGCGCGTATGGGAGAATGAACGTCTAGATCCGGCGTGGAAGCCCGAGCCCCTGAAGCAGGCCTCGGCGGATACGGATGGTGCGAACGCGCAGGATATGCTCGTTCCGCCGGAATCCGCATGGTCATCAAGATTCCTCAAATCATCAGAACGGAGACCTTGGGTCCGGGTGCTACCGCGCAATCCTACACTATCACTCTGGTCCGAGGCCCTCCCGGCTATCAACAATTCCCCTCCCGCCGCCTCGGACGGCCGCGTCGCTCTCAGTCTCGTTCCGGGATGGAGTTTTGTCCCGGGCGAAGAATGGCGGGTCGATCTTGCCGCGGATTGGAGTACGAGCGAGTGCGACGAGGCCGGATGGGTCTACTGTGATGATGCGTGGGAGAACGCTAGGCCGGCGCCTGTTGTCGTTAGGGTTCCGGATGGGACAGTGCCGATACACGTCACAAGGCGGAGGCAGTGGTGGCGAAGGGTGTACAGCACGAGCCTGTAGTCGTGAGATCTATGTCGACCCGGCAGAAACGTCAGATTCGCCATTTGCTTATACGGAAGTGCACAAGTGCTTTTCAGCGTTTCCACGCCATCCTGCAGGATTGCGATAACCCCCAGCGACTCTTCAAGCGCACTAAGGCGGGAATGGGCTGTTTGGCTCGCTCTTTCCGAGCAGAATGATGGACTTTGAGCTTCTTCTTTCGCCATCCGCGTTCTTTGAAACTGAGAAAGATATAATCTTCAAACCATTCAAGGGCAAAATACATCCTCATGCCATAACGATGTTCTGCTCCTCTGAAATCACAACAGAGATGATCTTTCTAGCCTAATAGTATATGCTAGGGGAGTGACTGAGATATGCATCTGTGTTGACGCTTGGCGGTACGACGCTAAGCAAGGGTACGTAGTCGTTGTTGACCGGCGTCTGGAAGTCGAGACGAACACCCCAGTTCATCTGCAGTTCACGAAGCTCCAGTGAACCATCGTACTTGTCCTCGGGCGTTCCCCACTCTCCAGGTCCAAAAACTCTGCAGTCGAGAAGGAGATACCGATCTCCCTCTGATCGCGTAATCGGGCGAAGCTTCGTGTCCTCTGTATAAATGACGGTAGGGCTGTAGCTGAGCGGATCAAAGCCGGGCACGACATCGAGTTCCTCGCCGTCGCTCCTCCAAGGGAACTCATTGGACCCTAACTGCTGTGGTGTTTCCCCAGTCAACATCTCCATCATAGCCATAACATGGTATACGTTGTCATTGAGGGTCGCGGCGTTCGCGTAATTTGGGTTGAGGGACGCCAGTCGCTCTTGTACGATGGGCACGTGGAAAGCTTGTTGAAGAGCACTAGGAAAATTCAGCATGATGTCGTTCTTCCAAGAACATCAAGCGTAACTTACTGATACCAGGCAATCGTAGAACCATCGCGGAGCAGCTTAAAAGTGTAATCCATCAGGTAGATTGGGTTCTTGTTGCCAAACAATCTCAAAACCGGCACATGCACCTGATCCAAGTTATCCCTCTCGGCTAGAACGAATGGCTCATAGGCGTTGCTTTCAGCTGCAGTGCCATTCCTGTAATACGCTGTCGAAGCCTGGAATATGGTTCCGGGTATCCAGCTCCGCGTGAAATGGAGAATATCAGTGTGCGGAACGGCTTTTCTGTGTAGGCAGCCTTACTCGGGCTTAACATTGATGATGGCATCAGCAACGCCGGCAAGCTCTTTAAAAACATCGTCTTTTCTGAGACTGCGGGCCATGTCGTATCGGGTAGGCACTTGATTCCAAAGCTTGACTGCGCTGTTGCAGACCAACACGGGAGACTCCTGCTCGTCGGTACTCGCCCCGGCACGTTCTCGGAGAGAATGGTAATCATTTGAGGGTATAGGGGAAGCTTGAACAGAAGCATTGCGGTCAGACGGAGACCTTCGAAACTCAGTCACCGGAACTTACCTCGAACAAGGTTGGACAGTGCGATTGCACCGAGAAAAATGGAATAGAGACGCATCGCTGTTGTTTCAAAGGCAAGGTTATGAAGTTGAAAAGAATGAGAGGAGTCCGTCAACTGGAAACCTGAACTGTTGAATGACTGTTCAGGTAGACGGGTATGCTGAGAGCCGCAAAAGAGACTAGTGTGCTTGAACGAACGGTGATCTGCTGAAGAGCGGAATGAAAAGGGGGCGAAGATGATGTGGTCTATGTCAGGAGGAAAAGGCTGCGTCCCAGTCCAGTACAAATTTCTCGACTGTATATGTATTCGCCCATACTGCAACAAGGACGGAATACGATATCCGATTACCTTTTTTAAGTGGCCCTGTTTGCCCCTCGAAACATGGAGCAACTGTCTTCCTTTGCGCTATTGAAAAGATCGGGCTGGGAGATCCTTAGCCCTGGCAACAAAGGAAGGACCGAGCTAAGTACGTGAACGTCATGACTTCGATTGCTTCCCTGGAGCTCGTGATCGGTCTAGCTTGAGCACAGCTACACAGTAGAGGAAAGGCCATTGAGTAAACCCCGAAGAGCCGGATGCGCGAAGCATAACTCTGAAAAAGGGAGACTATATGCCACCCTACGTCCGCCTTCGGGTTCAAGTTTCACCATTCCGCGGGCGCAACAAGGTCGCGAAAACCTGAAACGCTGCTGATAGCCCGCCTCCTTTCTCCTTTTCCGCAGTTTTGCATCCGTCGACTGAGACATGCGTCGCCAAAAAACAGCGACGTCGCTTCCTTCGCTTTCTCGGTGCGTGTCTTGTTTGGTCAGACCATTCTCGGTGCGGCTGTTGAGGCCATCGTTCCTTTACGCGTCTTCGACCTCACACCAGCATGGTTTCATAACGATTCTTACGACCCCTTCAACACGCGCCCCGTCATGTCGTCAATCTTCTTCCCGTTCCCGACCCCGCTGACCGGCCGGCAGTACTTTTACATCCTCGTCGTTCAAGGCCTAGTCGCCGCCCTCATCGATGCCGGAGCCAACTTTGGGATCGCCTACGCCATGTACCACTCCCAGTCAACGGTCCGTATGTGGGTTTTTAGCGAAAACACCATCGCCGGCGACCTCGGGGTGACGCCGTTGATTCAGACCGCGGTCTCGATGATCATCTCCAGCGGTCTTATTCATTCCGATCTGCATCATCATGCGGTGCGACCATTGCCGTTCGTGTGGCCTCATGTGGAAGATTTGCCAGACCCAAGGCAGGTCTTGGAACGGTTCGGACAGGGAAAGACGACAGCCAAGACGCACAAGGCTTCCGAAGCATTGACACCTGAAGAAAAGCCCGAGATCGCGGAAACGCCCTCCCGCCGCAGCTTCAGCTACTACCCGCTCATGCTCATTCGCTTCATCTTTGAAGGCACCGAAAACAATATGCTCTTCGACTGGCACGGGCCACGAACGTTACTCAAGCGATTCATCTTGACAGGAATCCAGGGCCTCGGTCTGGGCGTCGTCTTCGGCTTGCCATTATGGTGCCTTGCCATTGTCATTCTAGGTCCCATTTACGGTAAAGGAAACATGGGCAACAAGTGGGCTCCGCAGGTATGTCCCTCTTAAGATTCCGCCCGAACGACCCCGCTGACCGATACGTCAGGCGATCAAACTCGTCTATGGATTCCTCGCAGGGCTCATCACGAACCCGATCATTGCTCTCCTTGCCTTGGGAAGTCAAGCGGAACATCACCTCATCTATCTTGACGTCGAAGAAGGTCCCGAAGCGCCGGTCACCGACATGACGCAAATAACACCGCCTGCCACCCCGCGTCCGGCGTTCCACCCTCAATCGTCAGCAACACAAAGCGCTAAGCGAAGCCCTCGAATGCTTCCACGCGGACGACGATCTTCATCGTCCCTGACAGCAAACGTTTCCACACTGCGTCCAGCTCCTGCGCTGCCCATGTCACCACTCGGTCCGCTCGCCCCAATCCCTCAAGCAGGTACCATCACCACACCGCGGTCTACCCATCCGCCTTACAGCCCCTTGTCACAACGTCCGCGCGCGCTGACATCCTCCTCAACCGGCACCGGCTCATTCTACCTCGGCGGCACAGGTGGCCGGGCTCAACGCCCGCGCGCACGGGATCGCGCATTGACGGTCTCGCACGCCGGTACTCGGAGAGATGGCATTGTTGTAAATGGGGATCAAGATACGCAGCGCGAGACGCTCGACGATGATGGAGAGATGCTGCCGCCTGGGCGCGGGCGTTCTGCTACGACGAGCAACGCGACGCCGCTGCGTTCCAGTACGACAATAGATGCAAACACGCCTGCATATTTCGGGTTCCGTAATATCCCTTCGACACCCACACGTCACGGCCAGCCCAGAGGAACGGAGATGATGCTTACTGAAAGTCGAGAGAGCGTGCTATAGCAACCACATCCCAGCTAGATACAGTATAATAGATAGGTGGATCCGCCGGGACACACTTGTATGGCTTGTACGATCACCTAATTGACTCGGATTACAGACGCATGCTTTTGGGCCCTCTCACCTTGCAGAGGCGTGCACCGCGAGTGCCGGACTTGCAACACCAGCCATGGCTACTGGTCCTCTCGCAAGCCGAGGCGAAGGTCGGGCCGAGATCACCGTGTCACCTAGACAGGCAAGACAGCTGGCAAGACCGAGCGGGTCGACTCCGAGACCGACGAGGGTGATGGCAAATCAAGCATCACCATAACCCATCCCCATGATCGAATGAACGGCATGAACTGAGAGGTGCGACGTCATGTCATATCGTTTTCTTGTTATTGAACACCAATCACTTCCCGGGCTGCGCCTGCCCCTCCGTCGACGGGGCCGCCCCGCCGGCCGACTGCCCAAACGGCATCATCCCCATCAAGCTCCCCTTCATCTCCGCCATCTGCTTCTGCCGGTCCTCCTCCATCAAACGCTTAATCTCGTCGGCGTTCTGTCGCCAGTACTCCTGTTCCTCCTGGTACAGCTTTTGCGCCTGGGCGCGCTTCTGCTCGAGGTACGTCATGGGCTGCGTGGGTTTCTGGGTCGTCTTCTACGGAGGGTGAATCAGCGGGCCGCGCGAGTTGTGATGTGATGCAAGGGAGGAGAGACTTACACCGCCCAGTCCACTGAACGCCTTGCTGAGCCAGCTTGAACCCGCTCCGGCACCGGCGAGCGCGCCACCGTGCTCGCGCTCCCATTCCTCGATCGCCGCCTGCTTGCGCTCGGCTTCACGCTGAGCGTATTCGATCGGAATGTTCTTTCCCTCGTACGCCTTGATGATCGGTCGTACATCAGGAGGCTGGAAGATACCGATAGCTGAGAGCAGGACGGGTCAGCATATTGTATGGCAAGCAGTCTGTTGGACGTACATTCGAGGAAAGGAATGTAATCTACCAGTCCGTGGTCGCCCGCTTGGCCCTCCCACTTTGGCATGATGATACAGTTCTCGGGCTGCAGCGCCGCGTGTTCGGGGTTCGTATCGAGGAGAATGACCTTGCTGAGGTCACGGTTCAGGTAAGAAAGATCCTGCGAAATCACAAAGATTAGCAATGCGGACCGTTGGGGTCGTGAGAGCCAGGACGCACCTTGACGATCTTGCCCTTGATGTAACGCGTGGATTCACGGTACAGCTTGTACGGCAAATAGGCTTGGAACGGATCGAGCTTTTCCGCGACGGGCATGGCGGTCTGGCGCGATACGGGTTAGCTTGGCGTCATGCACTGCGCGGAAAGGAGGAGACATACGTAGAGCGGCTGCGACGTGAAGAGGACGATCTCGTAGAATTGCGAAAGGTAGGCGAGGAAGTAGTCTACGCCTGGACGCTTGGCTGTCCGCCATCCGTGGGTTCGCTGGAGATCGGGAGTCAATTACGGAACGCGATGACGATGATGCGAGCTTACATCCCATGAACTGGCAACAAGCATGCCATCGAGATCGACGAGCAGCGTGTATGGACGCTGGTGAGGCGCGGGAAGAGGATCCGGCAATAACTTGTCGAATGCCGGCTTGTTAAAGTACTACCCTCCGATTCCGTCAGCAACACCGCAGAAATCCAGAAAGAAACGCATTGACGCACATCCGTCAACTCGCTCGCATTATTCTTGAACCGCTCCCACGCACTACCGGCATCGTTCATCCCCGGTTCATCCTTGTTCGCGAGGTACCAAGCGCCAATCCCCCCACCGGCGAGCGACCCGGCAAGCGCGAGCCGTCGCATCGTGCGCCATCGACGGTCAATCGACGACATGCTGTGCTTCGCGCGGGCACCCGTACGTTCCTTGCTGCCGGTCTGGTCGCCGGAGGATGAGGTCGGTTCCGCGATGGAGGCGGGCATGCCCGGGTCGATGTCGAGCGAGGGAAGGGAAGAGAGGTCTGGCTTGTCCGGGATTGCTTCGGCTGCCGGCGGTTCCAGCGGCGTCGGGGCAGCCGTCGACGGTTTCGGTTCCTCTACCACTAAATCCTCGGGCACAGCCTTGGACATGTCATTCACGATCGGCTCAAACTTGTCGGCGACCTCGGCCGGGACGGGCTTGTGCTCGAACGAGATCGAGTCGGGCACATCGGAGGGGCGTTCGGCGGGCGTTGGCTGGGCTCCCGTGGGGGGCAGGCCGGACTTGGGGAAGGCCAGGACGCGGGTTGAGGCGGGGTAGCGGCGGAGTGCTGTGCGGAACATGATGGATTGGTCGAGAGAAGGAGGAGACGAATGTAAGGAAATGGAGAAAGCGAATGAAATAAAGTTGGACGGTCCGTGCGTCATTCCATTCCGCCGTCTGTCCAGAGTCGGACATCGCGCTTTCTAGGCGTCGCGCATTCTCACTGTACCGACCTCTGGGTCCCGAATGGCATGGCTACAGACCGCAGCCAGCAAAAGCACACGCATCACAGATGCATCATATATCAAGCACCTATCGCGGCCTGGGATAGGCACGCACAATCGACACCCCGCCTACATGCCCGATGTATCGTCCCCAACAAACCCAGACAAACCCCCCTTTACAACGTCAATGTCACACCTATCATCTCGGCACCGGCGTTCCCCCATGCGACGGCGGCGCCGACCCGTTCGCGCTTCCCATCGGTGGGTACGCTGCAGCAGGTGGAGGATACCCGGCGGGCGGCAAGTTGTACGCCGGTCCGCTGCCGAGGCTCATGGGGTAATGGGGTGGCGGTGGAACGCCGTACGTCACCCCGCTCGCAGCGGCTGCCGCGGCGGCGCCGACGCGTAATGTGTTGACTTCGGCGCGTAGGCCTTCTATCTCGCGTGTCATGTCGCTGTTTTGTCGTTTCAGGTTGGCGATAAAGTCGACGGCTGTCGCGTTTCCCAGTCATTAGCCCATGGAAAAAAGGCGACAGTAGCCACGGATACTCACCCCGCGTTAGTATTTCCCATTTACTCGACTTCATTCCCCTATCCGCCGGCAATTGCTCCTTGAGCTCATCAAACAAATCCTTCATCTCCTTCCGCCGTTTCCTCTCCGCCAATTTATGGGACACACGCAACTCGGGCGACCGCGAATATGGCGCCGACAAGCCATTGACGATGCTGTCCCGCCTTTCCGGCGGTAACGAGCTCAGCACGGGTACGGGTGTGTATTCCTTGCCCGAGCCCGAGTCTGGCGAGGGCTGATTTGAATGGTCGCGAGCGTAGTCTGGAACAGCCGTCGAAGATGACATGACCGAAGATGCGCTCGCACGTGCGTCTTGGTACAATGGTTGATTTGTTGTAGGTGGATACGCCATGGTAGTCGGCGGGGCCGAAGATAATGGCGCTGAGTATGCCGAATAGCCAGATGGAGGATTGTGCAAAGTCGGGTCGGCGCCATATGGAGGATATGGTGGATTCACCGGGTTGGCTGATGGTTGCGAGCCTGGAGCAACCGGATCAGTACGAGCTGTGACAACGTTGGATCAACTCACTCATCGAACTCGCCAGTGATCGATTCGAATACACCGAAACGGTGGAGTCTCTTCGGTCGCTAAATGCCGGATTCCAAGGCTGCGGAGATGCATTCTGAAATACCCCAGCACTGCCCGGATGCTGTTCATGATGTGTCCCCGACAAAGAAAGCTGCCGCATCTTGGTATCATACGTCGACCCGCGCCGTTTCGCCGGTGGGCCGAGTTCCTCTGACGCGATACTCGTCGCGGGATTCCCCGGCGCGGCGAATGGAT
This sequence comes from Naganishia sp. PT2105A-2, assembly GCA_023628115.1. NCBI lineage: Eukaryota > Fungi > Basidiomycota > Tremellomycetes > Filobasidiales > Filobasidiaceae > Naganishia > Naganishia sp. PT2105A-2. The sequence continues at coordinate 3,250 of JAMALG010000056.1, read as the reverse complement.
TGCTGAATGCCGGTGGAGCCGGAGGCTGGAAGACGTGATTCGGAAGCGGCGCCGAGGGGATGGGTATTCGACTGGACCCGCCGTTGGGTTCTATCCCGGCAAGGTGTGCGTCCCCGAAATGGCCCATCGCAGCTCTATCGTGGGATTCCTTGCGTTTCCGATTCATCGCCAGTCGCGCCGCCTCGTTGTCTGCATCCATCCCTTGACCGCTGTTATTGGCACCGAGACCTAGCGGCGACGGTGCAGGTGGCGGTCGCGCCGCAAGTGGTCGTAACGGACCGTTATCTTCCCCCTGAAAAACGGCAATCGAATGTCGCCGCATCGAGTAGTCAAAGTCGGACGGATCGCCCACTTTGTCTCGCGCTTCCTCTGCCTCGGCGTCATTACGTCCTGTGCCTTCCGCACGTGCATCGACCGAGTGTTCGCGTGATTGCATCGAGGTTCCCGACGCCGATCCTCGTCGTTCGTAGCCGCCCATAGGAAGAGGTGCAAGAGTACGCGAGACTTCCCCCGGAGGTCCCATGCGGAAAGGTGACGATCTGTTTGGGCCGGTGGGTCCCAGAATATCGGAAAGCGGTGCTCTGCTTGCCGTTCCTGAAGGGCTGGGTTGACGCATCGGCATGCTTGCATTCGTATTATTATCTGGTCGCATATCCATCCTTGAGCGATCGGGAGAATTTGAAGTCGACATGGTGTTTCGATGAGCAGATGCAGAGGAATCTGAGCCGCCTGAATCGGAAGACAAGTGCGAGGGAGGTCGAGGTCGCAAGAATGGTGAATGGATTCTCGGCAAGGCGAAATACGATGGTTTCGCGTCGGCTTCTCCCTTTTCTGCGTCGGGCGATGGGGCCTGTCGGTATCCGCTGACGTTTGTCGGGCTTCCCGTCGGCGAGATGGAAGGAAGGTAAATACCGCTCGAGCGACGTGAGTATAACGGACTCCTCGAAGTCGGACTGATACTGTGCTGGTCTCTGCGCGGGACCGTATCGGATTCTCGGATGGGCGCAAGTTCGGCTGGATGACTGGGACGCTGTACGGTCAGTGCCGGAAGATTGAGCTGTGGTGAGCTTGATCGACGAGCAGAGATGGAAGAGAGGTGTTGTTGCGGAACCGAATATTGCGGAACGTGGTATGGTGCCGGGGACGCGCTGGCGCTGCTGTTTTGGCTCGCAGCTGAGCGGATGTGCAGGTCTTTCAGAGCGGGTCTGCGAGAGGTGGAGACGGGAGTCAGCGATGCGACGACGATGAAAGCTGAAAATGAAGCAACAAGACGAGAGCAACAAGCGGTATGAACGTCCGATTGCCGGGAATGTTGGGCCAATCTGCGTGCGATTCACGATGCGCCCACGTGATTTCGGCGCGGGTTGAATGCCCGGATTGAATTCGCTCTGCATCGTCTGTTTGGTCAGAAGACAAACGTGTAGCCAACTAGGTGTCCACTTTGCCGGTGCATATGCATTCCAATGAGCCCAAACCACATCGAGGCCATCCACTGCAAGTCATCGACGTTGCCCGTCATGCAAGCTTGCTAACGGCATATCCCGGCTGTGAATCTCGCCGTCCTCTTGTATCCAGACTTCCCCAGGAGAGCCCTGACCGTCTCAACAGAAACGACCACTTACCTTCCAAAGGTAAAATCGTGCGATTCCAGGGCTGAGTTTTCTATTCCTTCTTTCTGCATTCTCGCATTATCGACGAGCGAGCTCTACTGCAAGGGTGGAGTCGTATGGATTGACGGCTGAATGGCGTCGGACTCGCTGATGTGACAGAACGCGCTGTGTGCTGATCGACGCAGAAGGACTTTGTTGTTCAGACCCACGTTCTCTGCCCAGCAGAGGCTATAGCAATGCAGGGAGATCCTGTCTGTCGTTAGACGCCAGCCCAATGACGAGTGTCAGGCGTACGATGGCTAGATTTCTATTTCTGCCGTGAGGTGCGCCCGGTGTGTTGCTTTGAAAGTGACGGATCGCGGATTCGCAAGGGCGAATTCGGTGCTGCGTTCGATGTGAATTGGCAGGGGACGGAAGGGGTAGTCCAACGGATATGGCGACTTGGGTGAGTTCTTAGATGCTTGAGACGAGGAGCACGGAGTTGGCAACGGCATCAAAGCCGGCAGGAGCCGCGACAGAGAGCTAGTTCGAGTAGCTGTTCGAGGGCGCGAAGGCTCAATGCCAAATAAAGCCTGTTAACCTAGCTGGTTCTTCGCTCAGACGGCTGTCCAGCTAGCTGTCCAGACTCAAAGAGCGTCTCAAGCTGAGAGTCAAACGTCATGAATAAAGGCTAGCTCAAAGGCTGGCCTTGGGTATTTGACAGAGGGCTTTGACCTGGGCAGCTACCTGGGATTGACCTGGGCTTGCCAGCAAGCCAGCTCGTTCTTCTACACTTTATTAGAACAGCTATCGGCGCAGCTATCGGAGCAGCTATCAGAGCTTTTTGCAGATGTTCATGTCGATCATATCATGTCATTTGGCTGGTTGCGGCAACCGCTACGGCGCGAGTTCAATGCCGTACGATACTGCCCAGTGATATTGCGCTTATCAGGAGCTGTATAAAGCCGCTTCTGATGACTCTGAACACCAGCATTCCGCGAGCGAGCAAGCTTCACGAGCGCATGATACTGATATTCCGCGAGTGTGATTCCCCACTTCACAACTCTGTCATTTGCTCTCCGTCGTGTCGGTCGCCCACTACCTCAGCCCTGAGCTGTTTCAAAGGGCCAGGGACCCGGTAGAGCGACGAGCTGGGCCCTGTACGGCGCCTGCTAGACCGTTGCCAAGCGCGAGATTGACTGCGAATCAGACCACATGAAAAATATTCCCAACACCATGTGACCATGTGAGCCAATAGAAAATCTCTCAGGCAGCTATGGGACTGTTCTGAGAGCTGTTCTGAAAAGCTGGCAGAAGAAGCTGCAGAAGATGGGCTTCGGTTCTCTGTAGAAAGCTCTGTATAATCTTCACATACAGCAGCGACTTCATCGTCTGCTGAGCTGACTGCTGCCAGCTCTGCTGCCACAGAAGTTGTCGCAGGACGACGATCCCGCGTCGATTGCATGTCTCACTTCGGAATATCGGAACGATGAGCGATCGAACTGCTCGATTCCCAGCAGCTATTCGAGCGCAATTGATGGAAATGCTTGATACTTGATAATGATGACCTGCTTGATGGCTGATCTATACTGGCGATATCAATTGCGTTATCATCCACCACTCATCACCACCAGAGCTTGTCGGCTCTCGTGACACCCTGC